>JAREIK010008837.1:0-27307 GCA_029783825.1 Sapria himalayana
TTTTAATAATGCAAGATTACATAATTTCTCAAAAATAGACACCTCTTCAAGAAATTAAATAAATGCCCAATTTATAAATGCTAAATAAAATTAATTTTTAAAAAATAGAACCTGCAACCATTTGTGGCGATTTTTTAGCAATAAAATACTAAAATAAATCCTTTTATTTATGCAACTATTTAAGCAAACTCAAAATTTCAACGACCTTGAGAAATTTATCAACATGGTAAATAAAATAAAATAAAAAAACAAACAAAAAATATTGAATAAATTTAAAAACTGTCCTTAGCTCTTCGAATCACGCCCAATGTTTTTGAATCGGTTGCCATCGCAGAAAACACAAAGCGACTGCCGTATTTCAGCGCTTGATGTGCGGAGAAATGGATTACAATTTTTTCTAACTCTAACTTTGTTGGAACCTGAAGCACACTTTCAGACATTACAAATTTTAAAATGTAATATTTGACACGTGCAAAACTATGACACGTGACCGAACACTAATGCCCACAATGCCTCGTGGCCCAGGCTCAAACATCAAAGACCCCATGACTTGCAGCCCAGTACAGCTCATTTTTTTAACTGTATAGTCAATCAAGCTCAATCACCAGCAGTGTGTGTGTGCGCGCGCGCGAGCAAGTATATGCCTGCGTGTGCCTGTGTGAGTGTGTCAAAACACAGCTAGAACTTTGGCTAATGCTTTGATTTTCTTTTTTGAAATAAATAAAAATTAAATTTTCTCAATAGAAAGGAAAATAACGCACCGTCGGAATTTCTCCATGCAGAGGGTGGCAACAACAGATGCATAAGCCTTGAGCATCCTATTACTCGGTTCTATTGATAATGCAAATTCTGAATTTTTCTGTAAAAAAAAATCAATGAAAATTAATTTATTAAATAATAATTTTCATAGAGTAAGACGCAAAACTATGGTTGAGACAAACCAAAGTATATTCATGGCCAAAATATATGTTCGTATTATCTGGTAAAGAAGTGATCTTCTTGAGCGACTCCATCATCTGCAACAAATACAACCACGCAGACACACACACACACACACACTCACAGATATAACTATTTTTTAGTAACAAACAATTGTAACCAATCAAAAACCAAACTTTCCCTTTGAAATGTTGCCATGTATTAGTAGTAATAATAATAATAATAATAATAATAAAATCCAGTGCACTTTTATATATCAAAATTAATTTCCATATAGTTTTGTTAATTGAGAAAATTATACAATTGAAATATGATTTGAAAATAATTAAGAAAAAACCTGATAACTATGAAAAATTATAAAAAAAATTACCAAAACTACATATTCATATTTGATGCCATTAAAAAGAAAAACCCAACTTATATGTCAAGATAAGAATCAAAAAAATAAGTTAAAGAAACTATTTCCATGAGCACAAACATATATAATATATACATTTAAATGTATTAACAATAAAACATACACACTTTGTATGTCGTAGTCGTACCAAGTACTTCTCCCTAAAAATCAGAGGCTGCATCTGATTAATCTTGATCCACGAATCTATTCTGGTGCACAAATGCACTAGAAAGTCATCTTATCGGTATCAACTTGTAATATATACTTTTCTTATACACACACGCACGCAAACACCACACACATATATATAATTTATTTAATTTTTGATACAAATATATCGCAATATATATTTACATAACGATTTTTCCGTGACTATTTCAAATTGATCCATTCTGCAATAATTTGGACCTTATAATTTGTTGTTCTTATATTTTTGCAATCAAAATTAATATTCATATTTACACGGCAAATAATCTTATAATATGGATATATATATTATATATATATATATATGCATGACACTAATAAACTAATTAGATTTTTCTCAAAACAATGATTTATTATGTACATTATACTATAAAAAAATAACCATTTTTTATTTTTTTTTAAATTAATTTTTACACGTGATAGGGGGACTATAACAAGGTGAATTAATAAGGTGAATAATTGAGGTGAGCAAAAGGTTGTCCAAACAACGATGATTATTAAAAAAAAAAAAATTAAATGCAAAATAAAATTACCTCCTCTGGTGTTCCTTCAAAAAGTTTCCCACAAGATAAGCTAAACAAGTGTCTCCGGTAAATATGGCACTCGATCCCGGAAAGTAAAAACTGATGTGGCCTACAGATATAATTATGAAAATATTCTACCTCGGCAAAGTTGAAATAAATATTTTAAATAAATAAATTACCACACACACACACACACACACTGATACATATTTGATAAATTGCATGTAAGAAAATATCAATAAAAGCCACATTTATTGATAGAACATGTTTCCTTGATCAATATATAATCAAAGTCTATATTGGCAAAGAGACTGACGACTCCATTTGAATTTTTATTCTATTATTCTAATTACATCAACATTATCCATGTGTACCTATGTGTGTGCGTGTGCGTGTGTGTGTGTATGTGTGTGTGGCCATCTACATATATACATGTATATGTACCTACGTGTATACCAACATGTGTACCTACATTACCCATACACACGCACACACACCCATGTGCACCTACATGTGTAGGTAGACATGATAAAGTATTGGATCTAACAACATTACCCATAAACACACACACCCCCATGTGTATCGACATGTGTACCTACAAGTGTGTGTGCGTGTGTGCGTGCGGGCAGATATACATGTATGCTCACATGATAAAGTATTGAAAATCATAAATTTAATTACTTATCAAAAAATTTATTTAATTTTATATCAAATAAATTTACTATGAGAATCTTTTTATTAGAAAAAAGACAAAAATAAAAAATAAAAAGTAAAAAGTAAAAAATAAAAAAAATTGACAAATTTATCAATTTAAAAAAAATGATATATCTACATTGTAGTGATATCATTAAGAAAAAAATATGTCTCTAGGATATATTATTATCATTAAGCATATGTATTTAAGTAATGTATAACATGTTTTGATCATGCATAATTATACATATATAAAAAAAGGTTATGTTACATGCCAAATGCAAATGATATTATTATAATTAATAAAACTAGAAAGTATTTAGGATGAACGATAAATAAACTTAAGTCTAAATCTCACTCAAGAACAAAAAATCTCAAAACAAAGAAAATTCTCATAATTTTTTAAAAATTAGTAAAAAATACAACTTGAAACAATATAATAACTCATAATTTTTATATCACAATAATACTCATCATTTGAGTTGTTAGATTCAACCAAGACTATATTAGTGTAGTTTAAAATCATATAGATTCTAATTAAATAATTTTAATCATATTAATTTTAACATGACTAAATATATAAATGATATATTGTTACTAAATTCACATGTATGCGTCATATCAGCCGAGTCATTAAAAAGATTTGCATGAAATTATTAAATGATAATATTTCTAATATTCATAATGTAATTCTTCATATAAATAATTTAAATTATCAAATTGAAAGTATTGAACCTTGGAAATTTTAAATTAAAAGAGCAATAAAATGAAATACAACTTATTAATATTATAGGAGAATAAGATATAAAAATATTGTTTAAGTATTTCATAACATAAAATCTAAAATTATTTTATTAAATAATATTAACTCATTCCTGAAAAAATTGTTGACTTTTGTAACATTTTTAAAGATTCTGCAACATTAATAAAATCCTACTTGTCTATTATTTTTCACACTATTTATTTCCTTATTATTTATGAAATATAAGAATGCTAACATATTAAAATTAAATATAAAACACGAATAATACCACAACATAGATTTATTGTAATACCGTACCATTTTTTAAAATTTTCATAAAAAATGAAGTGTTTTTTATTTGATATTACTCATTTATGAATATATGAATATAAAATTTGTATCAATATATTCTTCTAATTGTATTTGTTAAATCTTAAATCACATAATAGAAAATAAAATTAAATCACAATCAATGAATAAAACTTATACAACAAAGCCTTTATATAATGTACAACTCCTATTAAGACATTCTATAAATTAGATGATCCAATAACATATTAAAAAACAACATTTAAAACTATAAAACTATCATCAAGTTAGTGCGTAAAAACTCACAATAACAACATTAGAGAAAACAAAAATAATCTTATGCCTCTTCAAGGTCTTCAAAAAGATATTTATCGAAATCTCTACTATGAACTATCTAAAAACATGCTATGAAAATAGTCCTATCTAGATTATTTTTCCCTGAAAAAAAAAATAGTTCACATTTACGATGCATTTGCTCATGAAACATTAAATTTAAGATAATACATCTTAGTTTCTGACTGTCATGATAAAAAATAATAATCAAACAAAGAAGTTGAAATCTAATTTCATCAAATGAAAAATATGTGATACATTTACACTATCTCACGGGTAATTATCATTTTCAGTCTAAATTCTATATTTTCACTATATTTCAAAATAATTATCAGTTTCTTATTTTTTCAGGAAATAAAATGATCTCTAGAAAACTACATAATTCTTTTATAAATCTCACCTGAATATCTGATCAACTTTAAATTCCTATGATCCCTAAAATAGATTTTAAATCCTATAAACTTTTTATATAGCTTAGCATGTGAAGAATAACATGAAGATAGACTTATAGAGAAAATATAAAAAAACTAACTATACAAACGAAGATATCGTATTTATTATAATCATAGTTAGATAATTATTTATTTTATTATTTTCATATTAGTAGCGTTCTCCCAGATGATTGCATCAAAATCAAAGTTAATATCTAAATTAATATGAATATTTATTAAAATACAATCTAAAATATTAATCTCTACAAAGATATCAAGCATATATCTCATTTATAATAAAATATCTTTCATAAAATAAGCTAATACAAAAAACATATTTAATTATCCCAATATACTTAGTCAAAAACTATATTAGAATATACTAACTGAGATGAATGATCCCACAACTTATCTCTCATAATTAAAATATCATATATATATATATATATATATATATATTATATATATAATAATCAATAAATCATCTTACTATCACGACTCTTTTGTAAAATAAATAAATAAAAAGACTAACAAAATATATATAGCTCAAATGAAATATTTGGCTATGAAAATCACATAGACTAAATTCTCGGTAATTACTTCAAGACATTTAATATCATTCACAATCTACAAAAAATATGTCTTTACAGCTAAAAACTCAGTTAGTTGCTCCATAAAACACATCATTCTGGAGATCAATATGAAAAAATATATTTTGTCTTACTGGCACATTCTCCATCAATGAAATATTACAAAAAAAAAATCCAAAATAAGATCAATTTGATTACCAAATAATAAATAAACGGATAATTCACAAACATCTAAATAAATCATCTCACGTCAAATATCCCCTTAATGTGATTTACCTTCATACATGCATTTCTCTTCATAATAAATACTCACCTACAATCAATAGCAGATATTCACAAAAATTATTATATTAGTTCTGAAGCTCATTTAAAGTGAATAGCATGTCATTTTGTTCATCATGACTCAATACTATGCTAAATAGGATAATAACTCAAAAATATAATTTGTCAAGTTATCATAAAGAAAAATAATAAAAAACAAAAAAAAAAGAGGACAATAAAATGGACAACAAAAATAGACTTAAAATCATATATTTAGTATATCTTATTTATTCATTCCAGAGAGTAATTGAAAAATCAAAATCAAAAAAACTGACAACAAAATTATTTGACTCCTCAATTGACAAGTCTCTTGTCTAAGAAAGCTGAGTAAGTCCTTCTCTCCTAGTATAGACTTCAAATCTTGTCTAAGAAAGTCTCTTAGTTATTGACTCAATATGAGCAAGTACTATGACAATACTCATAAAATATTATGTTATCTAGGTCTGAAAGAAATTTCCCTCCACAAAAAACCACACTCTTCAAAATTAATATTATCTATATTTATTGGCAAATATAATAACTTTATATAAATAGCATCATATTGAAGACTAACATATTTAGAGGTGAAAAAGTGGGTGATCAAAATGATGGTCAAAACTACTTGTTTGTAGATATAATAACTTTATATAAATATAATAATTCTATTAACTAGTAGTAAAAGAAGAACTATAATTAAAAAAGGAAAAATAATAAATCTAAAAACAACTTTCGGACTATTTTTTTTCAACTCGTAAAAAAATAAGTCCCTAAACAATAAAGCAACATTTGCATTGACTATAATCTTATTTATCTTCTTTGAGTACTATAGTATATAATAAATATATATTTCATGATCCTCTTCATGTTATATGTTTGAAAAGGTTTAAATCACATCTCTTCAAAAATAGTAGACTCATAGTCCTTTAAGATTCGAACTAATAAAAAAATATTCAATTAATAAAGTATAACTAGATTATGATTAAAATCACATTTAATCAAAAATATTTTAAAATACTTATTCCAAATAAAAATATCTAAATTATCGAGATAAATTTTTTTTAGAATGAATAATAAAATATTTATTATTCATTTTAGAAGGTAAAATTTTATTGAGGTAAACCAACATAGAAAATTTGTTGGATAATGCTATGATCGATACAATGTGCATTGAATCTATTTGATATATATTATTATGTATTATTATTTATAATTTTTTAAATATTTTAATCAAATTAATTTTTTATTCATAATATATTTAAAAATAAAAATAAAATATTATAATATATCATGAAGAGATATATCATACATATCTCAAGCAGAAATCAAAAAAAGTGATCAAAAATCAAAATTTCACTGTAGTCATATTTCTAACAAGATTTCATGTCTAAATATATTGAATCAAATAAATTCTTATTTAGACCAACATTATGAATAGAATAAATCAACATATCTTATACTCTAAAAGCAAAATACTTCTAAGGCTAGGCTAAATTATTTTTAAATTGGCTAGTAATGAATGACCAAGTTGAGAATTCACATGAATAAGATTTAACACATAAATATCTAGAGAGAGATCATACCATTTAATAAAAAATATAACCTTTCTGAAATTTACTCAATCCTACTAACAAATATTAGTAGAATTAAAAATAAATTCAAAATCTAACTCAAAAAATAAACTAACAAATTAATAGAAAACAAGTATTATATAAAAAAATAATATAAAATTTAAAACTATCATATCCAAAGATTTTCTGATATTTATTATTGATTATAACTATATTTTCAAAATAAAGAAATAATATAATAAATAATAAATAATTATCAAGAATATACATATTATCTTTAAAAAAAAAAAACCAATTGTATGAAGATGAACAAATCTCTGATATCATATTATAAAAGTATGAACAATTAAAAAAGTTATATATAATATATATTTATATATAATAAATCTCTAATTTCAACTCATTTTTAATATTTATCAATTTTTTATTTAATTAATTAAAAAAAATGAGATTGTTCGTATAATATATGCAAGTTTTCAAAATATTTAGATAGTAATTATTTGTTCAACATATAACCCAATTTTTTTAAAAAAGAATATATTAAATTAATATCAATCTTAAGTTTATTATTTCCATGTTATCTAAAATAATAAGTTATCAATTAATCTTTCTAATACGTAATACCTACTACAGTAAAGTCAATAATGATTGTGAAAATAATGAGAAATAAGAGAATAAGCCTTGTCGTGAATGGTACTACAAGTTTCATCGTGTTTCAGAATTAGGAAGATTCATGAATGGTACTTCAAATTCTAGTAAATGAAAGTGTTCAGAATTTAAACATACAACCAAAAAACAATCATGATTCTGAACTTTTAGAAATAAATGATGAATAAATTTTAAAATTCACCTTTATGTTGGCCTTTTATGTGTTCATTGTGATGTCTCTTTTTGAAGGATATTATTGTGTTAGATATTATGCATTCTAAACAAATGTTTGCCATATTAGTGAAACACATGATTAATGTTGTGAATGCAAGATGTCTGAATATATACAAATAAACCTATTCATAGCATTGTAAAATATCTTTACATATTTCAAAAATAATTTGTTTTTCATAATAATAATTAATTATTGAGATGTCAATGAGTTTATTATTTATGAGATAAGTTATAATTTTTTCATAGTCAAAATAAAAAACAAATATTTGTTATGAAAAATTCAAATGATATTGAACATCAAGTCAATTTTTTTTTCATACTTATTGAATGACAAATTATAAAATTATAAAAGTTTGTTAGATATTTTAAATTTTATTGAACCTCAAATAACTTTTAATGAAGATGAATTTTTTTAAGTTTGATAATCAATTTATACTATCTACTTAAAATATGATACACATATATAACATTAAAATTTTAAGTTAGTTTAAGTTTATACTTTAAGTAAGTTGATTTAAAACAAAATCTCAATTATTTTTTAACTGTCAAGTTAGAATTAACATGGCTGTCAATAACACATAAATTAAATAATATTATGAGTAGTTCATGGCATCAACATAAAATAAATATGATTTTTATGTTTTTTAATTATTATTTATTATCAGAGTCAAAATATGTCACAATATTATTTTATGATGATGTATGAATTCTACTAAAAATGCATTTAACATATTTTTATATGAAACATCCAATTCTCACATCTTATAAAATTTAAATAAAGACTTATTGGAATCAATGTATTTATTTTTTATTACAAATTCATATTATATATGATACAGATTATTGAAGTTGAAATAGATTTAATTTCAATGATACTAGAGTTGGGTTCTTTGCTTATTGAATCTTTGTATATTTAAAATATTTTATAATATTATTTTACCATGTAGACTTATGTATTATATGATAAATATGTTTATTATAGGATATGAAATATTAAAATTGCTATGCTGACATTTTTATATAAAATATTCAAATCTAAAATTTTGTGTAAATTTTAATTGAAGATTATTGTAGGAATTAATCTAATTATTTTATTTTCATACAAATTAATGATTATATATATATATATTCATTAATGTATAGGTATGACATGTATTATGACATGCATTTTATATATACATATATATGTATATGTGTCTATATACATATAAATGTATAGCTATATACATATATATTACATATATGTAAATGACTGTACATACATATGGATACTTATGTACATATATTTGTATACATATATACATACCTATACATATATATATATATATACATATATATATATATATATGTATGTATGTATATATATATATATATGTATACACACACACACACACACACACACATATTTTGGATTATTATAACTTTATTATTTTATTTTAGAACTTTAAATACTTGTATTATTAAAAAAAATAATATGTTATTTTTATGTTTGATGTAATTTATTTGAATATATTTTATTAATATATAAAAATTATAGATAATATTATATGAATATATAATTTCTATATATATTAGATTGAATTAGTCTAAAAAAATTTACATCTTAATTATGCTCTGCGCCTCAAGGTTATAAAATTACTTTTGCATCTCAATACACTTTACGCTTCAAATAATTATGTTCATCCGAGTCGAATAATTAAGTAATAATATCTTTGAAGAATACATCAAAATGATAATATCTTAAACCCTCTTAGAAGCATCTTAAGAGCAAACACACTTGATACATTATGATCAATTAATTTCCATATATGCACTTGTATGACAATTTATATTTAGTTGGTAGCCTTAGTTTGAGGTGAGTTCTCTAGTAATTGATCCCGATATCTTTGGATCACAAATTAGACTCTCACCAATGTAGTGCAAAAAGAAAAAATATTAGTCCTCAATTTTTAATGATTTATTTCCAGTGATCTCATATTAATTTTAATTATTCTTGAATTAGCACAATATAGACTAAACTTTTACAAAAAATAAAATAACAGAGGTACAAAATCAGCTAAAATAATTTTTTTAAACAAATAAAAAATTTGTGTGCTGCCCTATAAAAAGGATACCAAAGGGCTACCCTGCTGCAATAGAAGTTTGTGCGGGGATTTTCTAGCTATAACCTGACATTGACGATGATTCTGTACCACCACAACCATGCTGCCATCACATTGGCTGCCAGTGCCACATCACCAAGGAAAAAAAAACACATTTCCCCAAACTATGTCCTAACACATCTGACAACATATCTAAAAAGCCCAAAACACCCATTATATGTGGATGGTTTATTGCTATTGCAGGGTGGCACACCTACTGTCATTGAAACCTCTGACAATTATAATTTCCGGTGGTTCCAAAAGGTGCAACATTACACAAGCACCATAGTGTTGATGCCCCTTAGCTAGAAATCACCCTCAGATGCCATGTTACTAGTTATGTTAGAAATTTTGAATGGAATCATGAAAGGGAGAAAAGAAATGCACATGAACAAAAAAAAATGATATAAATTTTATATTTTTTTCTCTAAGTTTTTCACACACACGCGCGCGCACACACACACACACATATTATATCGTATGAGACATCCCACAAGTTAGGTGTTGCAAAACAATAAAAAATAAATAAAAATTCAACACCTTACATGTCTAAAAAATTAGAAACATGATGACCAACAATAATCATGTTTTATTTTATTTTTTTTTTGAATTTTGATTATGACTTATAAATTAATTAAGATTAAACAGCTTTAAATAGTAAAGTTTTAACCCAATTAATTTTTTATAGTAATATTTACTATAATATTATCTTTTCTCCTTTTAATATATAATCAAATTACTATTTTAATAATATTATATCATATGTTTAATTTCTCCCTCAATAAAATTTTAATCAAGTAATTTAGAAATCATAAAGTAGAAAATTCAAATAACTATGAAAACACAAATCATATCAAGCCATGTCAACACATCTAGCTACAAGAATGCCCAAGAAACATAGCATTATTCACTGAAGAAAATAAAAAATTATTATTTTATTAGAAAATAAATCTTTCTTTGAAAAATTACCACCTGAACGAGACTTGCAATTATCCTCTCATTGTTGGCTTGGCTCAATACCATGTCCAATTGGAACTAAAAACATAAATAATAATAATAAAATTATATCCTGCGCTACTTCAAATACTACTGAATTACACTCTCGAGAAATATCCTCATAAGAATACATTACTAATTTAACACAAACTCGTGTGATAAAACATTAGAAAAAATTGAAGAAATTTATTTTATCACTAATTTTGACCACAACCTAGGATTATTGTGGAAGATGAACATATCACCAGGTCCAGCCACATAAGAGAAGGTATGAGTTAGTCATTATCCCTATAGTCACAAAGCATAGAGAGCTCTACATGAGAAGGTATCAATTAATGTATCTCCAAAATATCCATAAATTCTAAGTATTGATATTTTATTCAAAACTGATATTTCTATCTATAAGTATTACTCATATAAAAATATATACTTATAAATCTCTAATATATCCATAAATTTTAAGTATCGATATATCATTCAAAACTAATATTTCTATCCTTGATTTTTAGGTGTGTAAAAATATACAAAGATATATCTCTGATATATCCATAAATTTTAAGTATCGATATATCATTCAAAATCGATATTTTTATCCTTGATTGTTACTCATATAAAAATATGCAGCAATATATGTATAATATAGAAGTAAATTTGAAGTATCTATACATCATTTAAAGCTAATATTTATATCAATGATTGTTACTCATGTAAATATATACACCAATACATCTCCGATATATCCGTAAAATCTAAACATCGATATATCAGTAGAAACCAATATTTTAATCTTTGCTAATTGGACACCTCCGCTTCAAGCTTCAGCAAAGAATTACTCAATAACACTTGTTTTATTGTTAACAACCACATAAAAATGGTATAATTCTAAAATATGGGCCTTGTAGAAATAATGCAGAGTGAGGAGACAGATGAACCTTCTAGAAATTGGACAATGGGGGAAGGAAGGTGAGCCTTCTAGAAGCAAGTGCGAGCGAGCACAGTGATTGAGTTTGAATATTATCAACAATAATTTAAGCCACCAATGTTCACAGAAACTGCTAAGCTAGTTCTTATTGTTGATAAAGTGGAATTTCGCACTTGCAAGATATACGATTATCACCTCTGGTGTGCCCAGGAGTTGCAATTATAAGCACCTCATGACCAGCAAACATCCATTTCTCCCCACCATTCAAAGCAATATCAATTCCAGGTATCTTTTCTCTATCTATTAATGATCCAATCACCTACAAAAAAAAAACTTATGGGTTACATTTTTAAAAAGAAAAAGGGGGTGTAAAATAAATTTCTTTACCATTTTCATAAAATATTTAAATGAAAAAACCACTGCACTAATAATTAAAATAACAAAAAAAAAAACATAATTACGAAGAAAATGAGAGAAAATTTGAGTCATCATCTATACAAACTTTAAAAAAAAAGCATTTAGGAACTGTGCATACCCAACACACGTAGCTAACTTTATGATCATAATTACTTAAATTGTTCCAACTTCCAAGGTTATGCAGGACCAAACTATACTTACAATAAGTCATAGATATCTCAACATAATGCTCAGAATATATATATATATATATATATATATATATATATATATATATATATATATATATATATATATATATATATATATGGAGTCATCATAAAAGGTGGCAAAAGGGCCAGAGCATCTCATTTTTTTCAGCCCAGACAAGAATGTCCAGCCCATCACACCTTAAAAAGTGGCAACCCAGTACAGTAGTCCACTATGGATACCACGCATGAATGCATGGATGAGGCCACGTCACAGTTTGAGCTGCATGAGGGCTGCCCAATAGAGCCTAAATATGCCCATCTCCATGCTCGTTTTTGGAGGGTCAGGTCAGCCTTAAATCTATGCATCTCCAATCTCTGCCTTAAATCTAGAAACAAATATATGGTTAAATTTTTCAAAAGAAAATATTAACTTTAAAAAATATACAATTTTTGGAATATAAATCATGGTAATATTTGAGTCTCAATAAGAATCAGAAAGTCCAAGTCAACAGCACTTTCTTGGAATATCTCATCATGCAAAGGACAAGGAACTAGTCCATATTAATTTAGAAAATGAACAATTATAATAATATTATATGAAATATTAAGTCCAATAATTCTTATATTGTTTACATATTATCAAAGTCTTTCATATGTGCTATGTGATAGTATTCACGCAATTGCAAGTATCAAAATCAACAAAGAGCTCTATGTCAAGGAACACGAGGGTGAGTGTGACCACGAATCTATATAAAGTTTGCCTTAAATCTACAAACAAAAATGAAAAATTAATAGCTTTTTCAAAATAAAATATTATCATTAAAAAATATAAAATTTGTGATACATCATGGTATCTAATCATTAGAAGAACAAAAAAGAACTAGCTATATTAATTTAGAAAGTGAACAATTATACTAATAGCATATATGATATTAAATATGATAATTATTAAATAATTTATTTCTTATAAAATTTTCTTATATCTATTGAAGTTCATGATAATATCAAAATCATCACAAAGCTCTGCCAACAAATTATAAGTTAAATTTAATTAAGTATAATTCACTTTTTCTAATTTCAAAAAAAAATATTTAATCATTTTCTTGTTGGGACAATATTTTTCAATCAACTAACAGTGAACTAAACTTTGCTCGAGTTGAATAAATATAATTAATCTTTGAAATGATATTCAAACTTATGATTAACTCATGATCTTGTGCATGAAGATATTTATTTTATGTTTGATCAATATCATGTTTGATTATTTGACAAAAAAAAATAATATGAAAATATCAATATACCCTCTTGACATAAAAAATGATAATCATCCTTAAATGGTCAATACCAAAGATAATTCTCTTGTAATTTTTTCCTTGATATTTTATCACTGAAGCAACATATTATTTCGTACAAAAATCATTCTCATATTTATATATTTTAGACAAAACATCAATTATCTTTTATGATTACTTTGAATATGCACTACTATTTTCTAACCTCTAAATTCAAATTATCTTAAAGAGACAATAATATGATACTAAATATATTTGTGCATTCAATTTCGTAAGCATCATATTCTTAATAAGTAATATATATATCTTTCCATGAATTTTATTTATAAAAATCTTATAGGAGATAAAGACTTGCATGATTATCATTACCATATTAGTCTCTCCAACTTACTTACGTCCCCATAACATAAATATGAGCGTCTTCCACAAGCGACTTATGACTCTAACACAATGGTAAAACTAATAGATGTTGAAATTCTATTTAACTCTCACATTACTCAAAAATTAAGCTTAATAAACATTATACTCATAATGATTAAACTTATCTAAATTTCAGATATTCACACATAAGTATATCTCATACATTAAGATTAAAAAGACTGTCATTTTCTTTTTATTATATTACGTGAGTGAGTTCCATGAATTATATTTCATTATTCATCATGATGATATGCATAAACCTATATATTCATGAAAACTATTTTAATTGTAATTTACATTGATAATCATCAATATTCAAACACAATCATAAATACATACAAACTAATAAAAATATTAATTTATCATAATATAAGTACATTCTCTAACCATAAAACTTAATTCAGTTAAATATTTAAAAAAAAATTATGCAAGATGTAATAAGAGATATCATATGGATTTAAAAGTTCCAAATAAACACCCTAATTTCAATCAAAAAATGCTTAAGTTTTTCTTGTAGTAGTCCTAAATGAGGGTTTAAATTATGTCGCCTAGAAATCTTGGTATATGTGATTCATATTTTCCTCTAGTCTTTCTTTTATTTTTCTATAATTATTCTAAGTATTATTTTTATACTTCTGAAATATATGCTTGAAAATCACAATAAAAAAATGAGGTCGTGACTTTATTATTTCTTCAAATTTTCTATGGAACAATGATGTTGCAATGCGGTGTATGATCATGACGAATACCTTTACTCTCTGTAACACAAAATTATAATACTAAATTGACCATGCCCCTGATCTTGACTTTTTGATCAATGTGTCGCAGCATTAGGATTATCATGATGGAGATAATTAATCTCTGTAACATAAAATTATAATAATGAAATTAAATATAACTTTAATCTTCACTTTCTGAGCAAAATATTGTGACATTGATATTGCAGCGACTACGACAACTACTCTATGTAACACCAAATTGGGAAGTTGAAATTAATGAAACTTTGATATTTTCTCTCTAAAAAACAAATAATAACGCTAAAAAAGTCACGACCAAAATAAGTATTCTTTGAAATGAAAAAGCATGACATTAAATAATAACATGACTCAAAATACTTAATATTTTAGCTCTGTATCAAATAAGTTGCAACTCTAAATACTTGGTGTGCTGACTCTGCATCATATAAGTTACAACTCTAAAAATTGTTGAATATCTATATCAATAAGATACTTGACTATCATAATAAAAAAATAATATCACGACCGTTAAATATTATAAAAACAATGCAGTTATAACTCAAAAAATATAGCAGCCATAATAATTATATAGCACAGTGAAATAATTTTGTTAATTTGATGATAAAAA
Organism: Sapria himalayana; assembly: GCA_029783825.1. Taxonomy (NCBI): domain Eukaryota; kingdom Viridiplantae; phylum Streptophyta; class Magnoliopsida; order Malpighiales; family Rafflesiaceae; genus Sapria; species Sapria himalayana. The sequence goes on from JAREIK010008837.1 coordinate 15,660, forward strand.
TATTCGTACAAAGAATATCACAACTACTTTGTGTAAAATTATGACGAAAAAAATGTTGCAATTACTCAAAATACTATAGAATGTGTACCCAAGTCATAATAAGAAAATTATTACAACTCTCTATCGCCTATCTCCGATCCAAGTTATTGCTCTATCGAATTTACTAATTCTATCTAAAGTCACTATAATTTTACTAATATTTATTAAATTCTCTCAAAATAAAAATTTAATAAATGTATCAAAGGAATTGTGTCATACCGGTATGGCGCATTACAGTATGGCACAATCGTGCCACCATGGATTGATGGGCACGACATGGGAGGCTTACAATGTCGTGTCTGGCACAAGAACTAGACTAGCAGCCTAGCACATGGTTGGCCCACAAATTGCAGAGTTGTGTCGGACCAATTTGTGATAGCAAGAACCAGTATTTTAAAAAAAACCACCCAAATGTGACCGGTTACATAAGTGATATCCAGCTTATGTGACTGTTTTAAAAAAAATTACTCCATCAGGAAGTCACATAATGGGACTAGACCCATGACTCGAACCCAATCATAGCTAGTCCCGAGGCATCAAGCAAGTGAATCATGGTACTAGGTATGCACACGAGTTATGCCTGACCCGACATGAGACATGACTTGCACCTGCCCAACACGGCACGAGCTATGTCATGGGCTGACACAGCCCAAAACCAAGCATGATTTTGGATTATGTTGTGCCGAGGGCAATGCCTAGACTATCCAGCCCAATTGATACCATCAAGATTTAGTAAAATCTTTTCAATAAACACTAAAAAAAGTATAACTACACAAAGATCTAACTGCTAAATAACCTAAAATACTGATATGTTAAGTGCTGAACAATTCACATTAATGAATTTACATCCAAGACCTCAAATCCAACTACTACATCAATCACATGGAAAAAAACAAAAAGTGAAGTGCATCAATTGGTAGTCATAAAAGCAAAATTATCCCAAAAACTACAAATATCCCAACTTTAACGATATTAAGGAAAAGTAATCCTAAAAATTAGTTTATATGTATGTATAAAGTTTGTGTGCGATTACATAAAGTTTAATACATTAGACTTACTTGTGAATTTCATGTGTCGTATTGTATGTATTTATTAGAAGTCATATTATAATATGATAATAAGTATTTTGGTCTAAAAATAACAAGTCTTGAGTTAAAACTCATCAGACACAACCTCTAAAAATTTCAAGAGTAATACTATCGATATATTAACTTCTCTCGTACCTCACACTAAAAGATATATTTCATAATTTTGGTCTTTCACATTTTTTATCATAAGTTGATCAATCTTTCTATCAAATTTAAACTTCACAGTGAATACTTACTTACACCTACTATTAGCTTTAAAAAAAAGCTGAAGGGTAATATCATAAACTTTATAGATAAAAACATACATTTTATACAAGATAACATATCACTAACCAATAATTGTTACACCATTACAAATAAAATTGAGTATCCCAATATTATCAAGTGAAAATAAAAAAAAATAATCATAACTAAGATTAAAGTATGATGATCCCTAAGAAATGAGATATTAAATAGTTCACCTTAACTTTTCTATATAGCAATATAAAAATGAAGTTGATGTTTAATCTCAATCAACTAGACTCTAAGATTCACGTATGTTTCAACCATCTAACTTTCAAGCTTCTTGTATGAACATAAGTTAGTTAATCAAATTCAACAAGTAAATTAATCTTTTGATGTACAGTTATCTTAAAAACAATATCATCAATTTTTATGAGAACTAGAAATGATTAAATATATTATGTTGATATCTCATCTTCTTCTAAAAACCAATCTACTTATGAGTATTGCAAACAAGAAGAAAACTAGCATATAAGTATCTCCCAATATCAATATTCAACATGAAAAATATATTGCTAAGAGAAAAATATTATGATGTAGGTGAATTCTCAAAAGAATCCCAATAAACCATGATAATGAAATAACCAAAAAAGTCTATTAAGAAAATCACTATGAAATGAAAAAAAGATCATACTATATGCATAAGGTTTCTTCCACAAAGTATCTAGTGTCTGAGATAGATAAATATCTCAACAAGCCACATCCCGGATATATCAAAAAAGCCACATCTATAAGATCTCAAAGCAAAGATATATCACTCATGTCAATCACCATTACTATGATAATGGTATATTTTATTTTATAAGTCAATACAATATAATTACACCATATTGATATCGTTTAATACACTCAAGTATATTATTACTAAAAATTAAAATTTTACTATTTATCATAGTCAAGATCATACTGAAATCTAGTACTTCAATCTTAATGATAGGTTGTTCAACTTTATCTATATTGTGAATAAATTTACATTCTAAAAGAATTGATAATTTTATTTTTTGTGCACAAGTCAAACTCTACACACCAAATAACCTATAGTATTGAATAAAGAACATATACATTTTCATCAATTGAGCTCATTTAACAATTTTTATTTGAAATAAAAAAAATATCAATAAAAAAAAAGAAACAACAATATGAAATGCCTTTTAGCATAAATCTATTTCAATAATCTTCAACTTAAACTCAAAGCCATGATGCTACACGTATGACTTTCATCATTTCCAAATGTCTATCAAAAGCTTTTGCAGGAAGGTTTTTTGTAAAAGTATCAACCAAGTTGAAATCAAATCTACTTTTGTCACCACCATGTTTCTTCTTTTCATAAGATCTCTTATTAAATAATTTTTATGCTTGATGTATTTCATATTTATGTGAGTTTAAGTTTCTTTAAATTTACAACTATTTCACTATTATCACAATAAATATAAAAGATAGTTGGACAAAGATAATAACTCCTAGATTAGTCATAAAATCCTGAATCATACAGCCACTTTGTTTTCTTTTACAACTGTCACATAATCAAACTCCTTAATTAAATCATCAAAACATAATTGCTTAATACTCCTTTATCATATGAATTCACTAGTCAATGTAAACACAACCCGGAGTGAATTTTCTCAAATTCTCATTTAATTAAAATTTTGAGTTTGTATACTCTATGGGATACAAAATTATATACTTGATACACTAACATATACTCTCTAGTTCTTATTCTTTTAGATACTTAATTATGTATTTTACTATTATCCAATATTCTTATCTTGGATTAAATTGTTATCTGCTTATCATGTCTATAAAAAAACAAATATCATGTATGATACAAATATTACATACATCAGACTTCCTACTTCTTACTACAAATATATAAGAAACTACATTCATTATCTCTATTTCATTATGTATTTTAAGACACCTTTTTAAAAGAGCGATTCTGTCTAAAAAAAGAAAATATTTCTGGGGATTATACCAAAATAGATTTAGGTATAATTATAGATTTAGGTACACCTTTCAAACCACCCAACTTTAGAATAGATTTAGGGAATTTATACCAAAATAGTATGGGTGTGGGGATTATGTAATTTAAATATATGTGATGTGATAAGGTTTTTATATATGAATGAATGTGTTTGAGTTATTTTGTGTTATGAATATTGATAGATGGTTATTAAATTAGATCTAAACTATGATTTCCACATATAGCCATGGGGCTCACTTGCACATTGGTAGGTTTTTGTGAGATTGTCACGGTAGACAGTGATAGATAATATGAGGCTCACTTTCACATATGGTCAGAAGGAAGTCAACCCTTATGACTATGATGCAGAAGATAAACCTATATGTTGAAACTCAAATTTAGGGATATTAATCATTATGAGTATGATACTTACAAAGCTATAAACATAAATGCTTTTACATGTCAATCCATTATAAATGTCTTAAAATAACTAGTTATAAATTGGGATTGATGTTATATAAAATATTCTTCTAAGGGATTTACCTTTAGTGTGGGAGTTGCATCATCACCGAGAAGGATGGTGACAAATATTCTATGGGACATGTGTGAGTATGTAATGACTCAAAAGATGGTGACAACCCCTTATGAGTTACTTCTTCTTGTATGGTTCCCACTGTTGAACTTTGAGGGAAGTGTATTTTAATTGTGTGGGTATAGTACTTGTAAAACCAAAAGAGTAAATACTTACAAACCATATCAATCTTTGGTCTTTATGACACTAGATGCTAGAGAAGAAGAGTGTGCACATGAAACAACTATCAATAGAAATTGATGAAGTTGCCTAGAAGGTTTTCTTGAACTTATACATTTCTATTCTACTTCATTTTCCACACTCATGACTTGACTAGATATGATCTTATTTATATTGATCTTTTTCTAGGATTTATGATAAAACATTTATCCACTCATAGTGTTTGTTCTAATATATTGAAGGTACCAGCACTATGGTCTCTAGAACATCCAAAGCTTCTTCATCACTTGTGTTTCCTCAAGCTTCATTTGAGATTTTTGTTTAGTATGTAAAATACTAAATATTTTAGTATATTTGGGTGGATTTTGATAATGTACAAGTAAAAAAATATGTGATAATTAGAATGATTTTATGAAATAACAATTTTGATGGATTATGATGAATAATGGTGAAATCATTATGTTTTTGGAGTTAATTAGATACATGATGATAGTTAATTCTATTGAGTAGTTTCATTATTCATTCTTGGCCAAAATCGCGACATAATTAGCCATAACAATCTTTGTATGCCATAACTCCTATAACCTTGTTAGCATTGTTCTTTTATTGTTCAACATTTTCATTTTGGCTATAATATTATCTTGGATTTATGGTCATACTTATCTCATAATATGTAAATGATTATGACATAAAATTGATATCATAATATCCAATTACTACAATAGTAGTAAAAATCATGATCATTTCTTATTATCATGGCTTTATCTTTACTAAAACTTAATATTCCTAAGTCAAAAGTCACAACTACTTCCCAGCACTATAAATATTCACTATAAAGAATTACAGAGGACAATATTTAAGTCGCAACCATTTCCAAATCCTTAATTTTTTCCCTCATGAGAAGATAAAGTCATGGCCATGTCTTAGTGCCGTGACTTTGATATAGAGAGTTATTACAAAAGTTGTAACTATTTCCCAATGCCATGAATTTAAAGGATAGATTTTAGTGAGCATTCTAAATCTATGACTAGTTTATAGCATAATGATTTTGAATTCAAGTTACCAAAAGCCAAAGTCATGGTATCATTTCAAAGACATGCATTTCTACTTAGAAAATGCTTGAATTCATGAAGTAAAGAAAAAAGGAGAAAAACAAAAAGATAAATGAGAATCATTCTGCTCTCCAAGTATTGCAACAACCCCAATGATGATTTTCACCCTTATTAGATGTTTCACTAGTAAGCAAAGGAAACAAGACAAAAGTTAAAACCTAGATTTAAGGGTGCGACCTTCAAACCCCTCTCTAGGATGTAATTCATGGATTCAATGAAAATGTCATGAGGTCTATAGTTTATTTATTTTGATCTATATGGTGTATGGATACTTTGAAATTTAATTGTGATGCTTAATCTATGTTGTGGAATGAATATTAAGGAAATTGGTGATTATATAAAACTAAAATTAGAGTTTTACTATTTGTGAGTTTGTGCATGTTGCCATTGTGGACAATGATAGTTGAACTATGAGACTCACTCACGCATATAGTAGAAAAAAAGTGATAACCCATCTAAATATGATGTCTAAGATAAACCTATAAATCAAAACTAAAAAGTGAGGTATATTAATCATTGTGAGTGTGGCTCTCATGAAGCCGAAAAATATGAATACTTTTACATATTGATTTATTATATGTCTTAGAAGAATTAAACCTCAATTAATGTGAGAATTTTATAGAATATTCTTTTAAGGATTTCAAAGTCCACATTATGTTAAAGTTATTAAGACACCCAAAGCTAAAGAATATGTAAGTACATGTGAAATAACCAACAATGATAATTAATAAGTTACCTAACAGGTATGAACTTGTGAATGACCCTTGAGTAAAAATGATTTGTTGTTTAGATGGTAAAAAGAAAATGGGATAGCTATGAAGGGACTATCATTGGGATAGGATCAATAATGATGACTATAGTGACCCTTCTCATAAGGGAGCTGGCTGGTGAAGACTCTCAGGCAATGACCGGGAGGTCATGAGTTCATGTCTCACCAGGGGGGGTACTGGGGAATTCTTACCAGCTCGGTTCTCCGGGAGCCCAAGGGGATATAGGGGCCCACGTAAGTGGGTTCTGAACCTCTTGGTTATCCAAAAAAAAAATAATGATGACTATAGTGTATACTATTAGGAAAAAATAAGCATTTTGACAATAATCTAATTTTTGTTCTATATTCAAACTCAACACAACAGAACTATTTAAAAATACATCATATGAATTAAAATGAACAAACCCAAAGATCTGAGAATCTTATTGAAATCTAAATTTATCTTCTTGACTAGAGTAGTGTTGTCTCACTATTGGTTAACCAAATGATTGATACAATCTATATGGAAATGAAATATGGTCATTAGTCCTTTTTACTAATTATACAACTCATATACTTGTAAATATTTATTGATAATAGATTCTTATCAATAAGCTTTTTAGAATACTATCAAATCAATAAAATTTGGCAGCATAACAATTTATAATAATTGTAAATCCACCTTTATGTTAGTCCACACATGTTTGTAAATCCACTAAGCTACCAGATTTTTCTTATTCTTATTTTTCTTCTTGTTTTACTTCTTTTGTTAGATTCTCTTTATTGTTTCTCTAAGTCTTCTTCTTATAAATAGGTCATTTTTGATCAACAATGGTAGAAGCTATGAATGAGCAATTTTCTTTAATTTCATGAGACATATACATGGAATTTGATTTATATACCTTATCATAAGAGTGTTGTTAGTTGTCACAAGATATATAAGATTAAGACTTATTATTATTATTATTTTTTTGAGAACTTCAAAGGTAGCATGGTAGTAAAAGGATATTCACTAGGTATATAATATTATGGTATAAATTATTAGGAGACTATTTAATCATGTTGTGAAAATGATGATGTTGATACTCTCATTGTGGTAACTTCAATTCGATAGTGGTGTATTTCTCAACTTGATATTTAACATACCTTATTAAATCAGGATCTCTATAAAAAAGTTTATATGGAGCATCTTCTTGCTCTTTCTAATGCTTTTGGTAATGCTTGTGACTTGAAAAAAAATATTATATGGTCTTAAACAAGCACCTAATGCTTGGTTTGAGAAATTCTCTATTGTGATCTCTTCTCTTGTATATATTGTTAGTATTCATGATCATGCTTTATTGGTTCAATATGTTATTATAGATCTTATTATTTTTTCTTTGTATATTGATGAAATGATTATTACTAGTGATGACATTGATAATGTTTCAATTTTGAAGACAATTTGGCTAAATAATTATAAAATGAAGGATTTGGGTTTTTAATGATATTTCTTGGGTATTGACATAGCATACTCATATCGAGGTTATTTTTTTTTTCAATAAAAAATATGTTGTACATATTCTTGAAAGAGTTATACTTATTAATATAAAACTATTGATACTTCCACTGAGAATAATGTAAAATATTCTTCTTTTGATGATGTGTCTTTGTCAAATTGTGTATTATATCATGGTATTGTTGGGAGCTTGGTATATTTTGTTATTATTCTTCATGATATCACTTATTTTATTCATGGTGTTATTCAATTTCTTTTCCACTACTATAGTTCAATGGGTAGTTGTTCTTTATAATTTGAGATATCTTCAATCGAAAGGTCTTTTAGAGTCTTGTACTTTCATCCGCCGCTTCTTTGGAGCTATATGCATGCTATGATGTTGATCATGTCAATGATCCCAATGATTGCAAGTCTATTATTGGGTTTTGTATCTTATTAGGTATTTCTTTTATCTTCTTAGGTATTTCTTCTTAGGTATTATAGAATTGCAAACTGTTTTACAATAGAATTGCAACTGAAGTTTGCAACAGATTCATTTCCATTGTAAAACATGGCGGGAAACTTTGGCGCTATCCTTGGAGACGGCATTGCAATGGATTTGGCCGTTGTAAAATTGCAATGGATTGGCAACAAACCATATTGTTGCAATTTTGATATAGATTTTCAATAGTTTTGTAATATATTATAAATTTTAAGGAATTTTATCAAAGATAACTTAAAATTTTACTTGTAATTCAAGGTAAACTATTAACTATCAACATTTATATAAATGATCATTTAAGGTCCCTAATTTCTTTGCACCAAAACCCAATCTTTATAGAAATTATCACTTTCAAACATGGTTCATTTGAGGTATATAAATTTCTAAACTTAAAATATATATATATCTATCTTTATTTTAGGGGATGTCATAACTAATATATCTCTATTTTATATTCTTAAAAAATCATTAATTTTTCTTATTTATTTAGTTATAAATATAATTATTTTAAAAATAATTAATTTGCTTTAAAAAAATTGGACATGTCATGAAATGTTAAAAAGAAATCTCATAAAAATTATTATTGAACTATCACATATTTATTTTTAAACTTTGATGAATTTGAAGTGAAGTGAAGGATTATACTCATTTGGAATGAAGAAGAAGAATAAAATTTAAATAATGGAGCATGACCTATAAGATTCTTTCCCCCTCAAGTGCTTTCAATCATTAAATAATAATAATAATTAATAAATAAATAAAATTATTAAATAACATAAATTATAAACATTATATAACCGACCCAATATGTTAGATATTTTCTTTGCAGAGAATATACGAACATATTTTTCTTTCATTTTTTATAAACATGCATGGGGTGTCCAAGCCATCATGCACTCATCTCGACTATTCACACAAATGCTTGAAAGTTAACTCAAGGGGCCCTCTAGATTATATCTCTATAAAGTCCATATATATCTCAACATATTAAGTTAAAGTCCTCTATATGTGTGTCAATCTTAATATTTCACTCATTATAATGGATGTTAATAATTATCAAATCATATCATATTTTATTTTTCGGAAAAATCCAATTTTTATGGAATCTCTTTTTTTTTTGAAACATGGTTTAATACTACAGTAAGCTTGAGCTTATATAAGCTTAATTTTTTTAACATTAAATCTGGATTAATATCATTTTTGGAGTGCAACCTTCAACAAGGATGTCCGAATATTCTGATCTGATGGTTGAAAATCTAGAACTTATATAAGCACGAGCTTTTTTCAGCCAAACCTAAATTAAGAATTTTAAAAATTTTAAAAGAGCTTTTAAAATTGTCACAAAAAACAACACAATCACATAATTTAAATATATATATATATATATATATTATATATATATATATATATATATATATATATATAATATATATATACAGATTAAGCATATAATTAAAAATAAATTATTTATCATTTAATGTTAAATATTAAATAAATAAATAAATTTTAATTTTGTAATCATATTTATTTAAATAATCATAATCATACTTTAAAATATAAATATAAATTTTTACCAAATATATTATAAAAAAAACCATTAGAAAAAATATTAATTATATTTTCATTTTACACTATAACATGTCTGTTCATATGTAGTGGTTCCCAAGTAGCGGTTACTTAACCGCGCACTAAGCCTTGTATAGCAATGGTTTTATAGCGATTTAAAATTGTTGCACAAAAAATCCAAATTGTATCACCTCACATGGATAATCATTTCATAAACTGCTAGATAAAGTTTATGATGTAGTGATGTAACTACAACTGCTGCATATAATTGATTTATTAAATGACTAAAAATTGCCACATAAGAGTAACCATTTTATTTTTGTATTATGAGTCATCCAGTGCTGAAAATTTTGGTATCACTGAAAACTGAAATCCCTAATACAAGCTCCCACTCTCACTAAGCCACCATTTCATTTTTTATATTTATTTTATATACATCTAATTTACTAATTAAGTCTCATTAATTGAAGTGACCAAGACTTATTTTAATAAAGAAAATAAACATTTATTTAACATTTTTAATACGTTTACATGTATTTTAGCATTTTCAATCAAACCAACTAAACCTTTATGTCAATAAGAAAGATGGGCTAAAAAATTATATTAATATTACTGAATAAAAAATAGTTTTGAAACGTTATAAAGTAGTTGTACATATTTTATACATTAAGTTTACTATTTAATTAAATATAAATGAAATCAATCCTAATTAACTATTTTTTATTTACTAATATTAATGAAATTAATTTTATTGTATTTCTATTATATCATCCATTTTCATAAATGATTATTCATAATTATTAATTTAGAATTAACTTATATTTGATTTAATGTTCAAAAAAAAAATATATTTAATTTAAAATTAATTAATTAATTAGTTTAAGCATGAATTTCAAAATTTAAGTTTATAAATTAATATACATAAATAGGTTAGCTTCTACAAATTAGACTATAAAGTTGGATGTAAAAAAAAGGAAGACTAGAAAAATAGAGTTTTTTTTTTTGAAAAGTTGAGATTTTATCCTATAAATTAATTATGGCGAGCTAAAATTATAAAAGTTATAATTATGGTAAATTTATTTCATAAAGCAGACCCATAAAATAAGAACTTAAACTTGAGATACTAAGTGAATCATGGCCATTCAATTTCCAATTTGATCTTGATCCATTGAAAAAACCCTAAAAGAATGTAAATCCCTGCATCTAACTTCATTTGCTGGTCCTCTTCCCCTCTTTTATGCTTTTCTCCTTTTATCTCTATACCCAAGTTATGGTTGCTGGCCCTTTTCCTCTCCTATGCTTTTCTTCCTCCTCCCACTAGACTTAGAACTTAATTTCATTGAAATATAAGTAATGAAATAAAATTTATTGGATTAATATATGAACAACCAACTTAATAGTAATGAAATTTAGTTGTATGTGATAGTTGTTTGGACAGATTTATTAGTTTAGAATTTATCAAATTGCACTTGATAGGTGATATTTATTCTAACAACCTGTTAGAAAAACATTTTCGAGTTGGATCTTGAATTGTAGGGTCATGCAACGTCGGCCAATACCACTAGCACGACCTTAAAGAGAGATGATGATCATACTTTCCTAATTTCATTGTTATAAATTAACTAACTAACCCAAGTTACATACAGTGGCATGTTAAATGAGTTCCGAACAAGAATTGATGATTTAAGGCTGACAAATTGATTACCAACCATCATTTAGTCAGGAGTAGAAGAATTTGTGCAATTTGCACTCAGTCAAGCAAAAGGCAGTGATGGTAATCACACTAGATGTTCATGTATATGACGAAGCGATAGAATAAGAATTTTGTTGAGGTTAACAAGGTAAGGTTCCATCTATATTATGGTTTTTGCCCTAATTATGTGTGTGGTAATTGCATGGTGAGATAGAAACATCTAAATAGGGGATGAGGCATTACATAATGTGAATTTCATCATCATCATACAATTACAAATAATTTTGGATCATCAAGAAATTTGTACAAATTGGTTTATGATAAAGCTGGTCCATAGAGCATCATTTGTTTGAATAGTGCTATGATGCTTTATGTCAGTTTATGAATGAGTTATTGTTAGATGAATGTTGTAATTGATAGTTTTTATGAG
>JAREIK010008838.1:0-20000 GCA_029783825.1 Sapria himalayana
CATGATATTCACATTTCAAAAAATTTTAAAAATTATCTTATTTTCAAAGGTTATAACCTTTGAAAATCCGAAAAATCGAAAAAAAAAATTTTTATTTTTTTTATTTAAATAAAACATATAAACCACAAAATGCCAAAAAACACAAATTGCTAAACTCCTAAACAAAAAAAAATCCTAAATAATCAAACCAATAAACCAGTATACCATTTATATTAAATCACAAATTTCATCTTAATTTGTATTCATAATAATTTTAAATATTCATTTTAATTTTTTATTAGTTTATATTTATAGAAATGTTAATTACAAAATAAATAATGAGTGAGACAAATATAATTTTAATAATTTATATTTAATGAAAAAAAATATAACCTTAAAAAAGAAGTAAAAATTTAAAAACAAAAAATTATTATTTAGTAATATATTTTACACTGATTTTGAATCAGTGTATATAGGTTTTGAAATTATATTTTAATTTCTATCAATCTTATTCATAATAGTTTATTAATTTATTTTTTGATCATTATTATAATATCTATCAATAAAATTACTTATATTGAATTTTAATGTTTTATAATTATTAAGATTATTATAGCTAAATATTATATTTACATTTGAAAAAATATTTAAAAATTATTATATTTTCAAAGGTTATAACTTTCAAAAATGATAAAAAATCACAAAAATAATTTTATTATAATTTTATTTGTTAAATAAAACTTATAAACAACTAAATACCTAAACCTTTAAATCTATAGACTCCTAAACCCCAAAACCCCCTAAATACTTAAAGCATTAAACCTATATAATCTATATAATAAATGATAATTATAATATTTATCAATAGTTTATTAATTAATATCTATCTTATTATTGATAGTTTATTAATTTAATTTTTGATCATTATTGATATATCTATAAATAAATTTGTTTATATTGAATTTATATGATATATAATTATTAATATTATTATAACTAAATATTATATTCACATTTCAAAAAATTTTAAATGTTATTACATTTTAAAAGGTTATAACCTAAGAAAATGAGAAAAAAGTACAAATTTTTTTTAGTTATTTAATTATATAAATAATACCTATAAACTACTAAATGCCTAAAAACATAAATCACTAAACTCCTAAACGACAAAACCTCTAAATACTTATACAATTAAACAAGTATACATTAATAATAAATCATAAATATCATTTAAATTTGTATTCAGTATAATTTTTAATTTTATTTTAATTTTTTATTAGTTTATTTTTATAGAAATATTAATTACAAATTAAATTTTCATTGGACAGATCTAATTTAAATTAAACCAGTATACTCGAAATAATAAATAATAAATATCAATATTATTGTTTTCATTATAATTTAAAATATTCATTTTAATTAGTCATTTGATTATTTTTATATAAATATTAATTACAAAATAAATTATGAGTTAGAAAGATATAATTTAAATAAATTATTTTTAATCGAAAAAGTATAGATAAACTTTTTAAAAGAAAAAAAATTTTCAAATCAAATAATTATTATTTAGTAATACATTTTCCTTTGTTTTTGAATCATTTTAGGTTTTCATATTATATTTTACGTAATATGAATCATATTCATTATAGATTTTTAATTTATTTTTTTAGATTTATTAGAATATCTATCAATAAAATCGATTATATTGAATTTATATTATATATAATTATTATGATTATAATAAATAAATATTGTATTCACTTTTGAAAAAAATTTAAAAATTATTATATTTTCAATGGTTATAAGCTTCAAAATATGATAAAAAATAATAAAAAATAATTTTTTGTTATTTCATTTTTTAAATAAAGACTATAGACCTTTAAATGCATGCTTACTTAAATCAGTAAGCTCATAAACCCCGAAACCCCTAAATACATAAACCCTTTAACATCTATACTACTTAATGAATAATAAATCTCATTTTTATGTGTATTTATAATAATTTTAAATATTCAATTTATTTATTTATAGTTTAATTTTTTACAAAAATTAATTACAAAATAAATTTTGAGCGAGACAAACATTATTTAAATAATTGATTTTTTTTAAAAAATATAAGCTTATAAAAAGAAGGAAAAATTTAAAAATTAAATATTATTATTTAGTATTATATTTTGATTTGATTTTGAATAATTTTGCATCATGTAAATATATTTTGATTAAAATTTATAATTTTATAAATAGCTTATTAATTTAATTTTTGATCATTATTATAATTTCTATCATTAAAATTGTTTATATTGAATTTATATGATATATAATCAATATGATTAATATAATTATACATGGTATTCACATTTCAAAAAAATTTAAAAATTGTCTGATTTTCAAAGGTTATAACCTTTGAAAATCAGAAAAAATCTAAAAAATTTTATTTTTATTTTTATTATGTAAATAAAACCTATAAACCACAATATGCCTAAAAACATAAATTGCTAAACTTCTAAACAATAAAACTCCTAAATAATCAAACCAATAAACAGGTATACCATATATAATAAATCACAAATCTCATTTAAATTTGTATTCATTATAATATCTATCAATAAAATTACTTATATTGAATTTTAATGTTTAATAATTATTAAGATTATTATAACTAAATATTAATTTTTCTTTTGAAAAAAAATTTAAAAAATATTATATTTTCAAAGGTTATAACCTTCATAAATGATAAAAAATAAAAAAAAAATTTTTTTATAATTTTATTATTTAAATAAAAATTAAAAATCACTAAATACCTAAACATTTAAATCTATAGACTACTAATCCCCAAAATCCCCTAAATACTTAAAGCATTAAACCTATATAACCTATATAATAAAGGATAATTATAATATCTATCAATAGTTTATTAATTAATCTGTATCTTATTATTAATAGTTTATTTATTTAATTTTTGATCATTATTAATATATCTATCAATAAAATTGTTTATATTGAATTTATATGATATATAATTATTAATATTAATATAACTAAAGATTGTATTCACATTTCAAAAATTTTAAATATTATTATATTTTCAAAGGTTATAACCTATTAAAATGAGAAAAAATTTCAAAATTTTTTTTTGTTATTTTATTGTTAAAATAATACCTATAAACCACTAAGTGCCTAAAAACATAAATCACTAAACTCCTAAACGACAAAACCTCTAAATACTTAAACATTTAAACTAGTATACATTAATCATAAATCATAAATATCTTTTAAATTTGTATTCAGTATAATTTTTAATTTTTATTTTAATTATTTATCAGTTTATTTTTATAGAAATATTAATTACAAATTAAATTATCTGTGAGACAGATCTAATTTAAATTAAACCAGTATACCCTAAATAATAAATAATAAATCTCAATATTATTATTTTCATTATAATTTAAAATATTCATTTTAATTAGTTATTTGTTTATTTTTATATAAATATTAATTACAAAATAAATTATGAGTTAGATAGATATAATTTATATAAATTATTTTTCATCAATAAAATAGGGATAAACTTTTTAAAATAAAAAAAAATTTTAAACAAATAATTATTATTTAGTAATACATTTTCCTTTGCTTTTGAATCATTTTTGGTTTTCATATTATATTTTAAGTAATATCAATCTAATTCATTATAGATTTTAATTTATTTTTTAAGAATTATTAGAATATCTATAAATAAAATTGATTATATTGAATTTATATTATATTTAATTATTATGATTATTATAAATAAATATTGTATTCACATTTCAAAAAAAATTAAAAATTATTATATTTTCAATGGTTATAACCTTCAAAATATGATAAAAAATAATAAAAATAAATTTTTTGTTATTTCATTTTTTAAATAAAGACTATAGACCTTTAAATGCATGCTTACTTAAATCAGTAAGCTCATAAACCCCGAAACCCCTAAATACATAAACCCTTTAAAATCTATATACTACTTAATGAATAATAAATCTCATTTTTATGTGTATTTATAATAATTTTAAATATTCAATTTATTTATTTATAGTTTAATTTTTTACAAAAATTAATTACAAAATAAATTTTGAGCGAGACAAACATTGTTTAAATAATTGATTTTTTTTTAAAAATATAAGCTTATAAAAAGAAGGAAAAATTTAAAAATTAAATATTATTATTTAGAATTATATTTTGATTTGATTTTGAATAATTTTGCATCATGTAAATATATTTTGATTAAAATTTATAATTTTATAAATAGCTTATTAATTTAATTTTTGATCATTATTATAATTTCTATCATTAAAATTGTTTATATTGAATTTATATGATATATAATCAATATGATTAATATAATTATACATGGTATTCACATTTCAAAAAAATTTAAAAATTGTCTGATTTTCAAAGGTTATAACCTTTGAAAATCAGAAAAAATCTAAAAAATTTTATTTTTATTTTTATTATGTAAATAAAACCTATAAACCACAATATGCCTAAAAACATAAATTGCTAAACTTCTAAACAATAAAACTCCTAAATAATCAAACCAATAAACAGGTATACCATATATAATAAATCACAAATCTCATTTAAATTTGTATTCATTATAATATCTATCAATAAAATTACTTATATTGAATTTTAATGTTTAATAATTATTAAGATTATTATAACTAAATATTAATTTTTCTTTTGAAAAAAAATTTAAAAAATATTATATTTTCAAAGGTTATAACCTTCATAAATGATAAAAAATAAAAAAAAAAAATTTTTATAATTTTATTATTTAAATAAAAATTAAAAATCACTAAATACCTAAACATTTAAATCTATAGACTACTAATCCCCAAAATCCCCTAAATACTTAAAGCATTAAACCTATATAACCTATATAATAAAGGATAATTATAATATCTATCAATAGTTTATTAATTAATCTGTATCTTATTAATAATAGTTTATTTATTTAATTTTTGATCATTATTAATATATCTATCAATAAAATTGTTTATATTGAATTTATATGATATATAATTATTAATATTAATATAACTAAAGATTGTATTCACATTTCAAAAATTTTAAATATTATTATATTTTCAAAGGTTATAACCTATTAAAATGAGAAAAAATTTCAAAATTTTTTTTTGTTATTTTATTGTTAAAATAATACCTATAAACCACTAAGTGCCTAAAAACATAAATCACTAAACTCCTAAACGACAAAACCTCTAAATACTTAAACATTTAAACTAGTCTACATTAATCATAAATCATAAATATCATTTAAATTTGTATTCAGTATAATTTTTAATTTTTATTTTAATTATTTATCAGTTTATTTTTATAGAAATATTAATTACAAATTAAATTATCTGTGAGACAGATCTAATTTAAATTAAACCAGTATACCCTAAATAATAAATAATAAATCTCAATATTATTATTTTCATTATAATTTAAAATATTCATTTTAATTAGTTATTTGTTTATTTTTATATAAATATTAATTACAAAATAAATTATGAGTTAGATAGATATAATTTATATAAATTATTTTTCATCAATAAAATAGGGATAAACTTTTTAAAATAAAAAAAAATTTTAAACAAATAATTATTATTTAGTAATACATTTTCCTTTGCTTTTGAATCATTTTTGGTTTTCATATTATATTTTAAGTAATATCAATCTAATTCATTATAGATTTTAATTTATTTTTTAAGAATTATTAGAATATCTATAAATAAAATTGATTATATTGAATTTATATTATATTTAATTATTATGATTATTATAAATAAATATTGTATTCACATTTCAAAAAAAATTAAAAATTATTATATTTTCAATGGTTATAACCTTCAAAATATGATAAAAAATAATAAAAATAAATTTTTTGTTATTTCATTTTTTAAATAAAGACTATAGACCTTTAAATGCATGCTTACTTAAATCAGTAAGCTCATAAACCCCGAAACCCCTAAATACATAAACCCTTTAAAATCTATATACTACTTAATGAATAATAAATCTCATTTTTATGTGTATTTATAATAATTTTAAATATTCAATTTATTTATTTATAGTTTAATTTTTTACAAAAATTAATTACAAAATAAATTTTGAGCGAGACAAACATTGTTTAAATAATTGATTTTTTTTAAAAATATAAGCTTATAAAAAGAAGGAAAAATTTAAAAATTAAATATTATTATTTAGAATTATATTTTGATTTGATTTTGAATAATTTTGCATCATGTAAATATATTTTGATTAAAATTTATAATTTTATAAATAGCTTATTAATTTAATTTTTGATCATTATTATAATTTCTATCATTAAAATTGTTTATATTGAATTTATATGATATATAATCAATATGATTAATATAATTATACATGGTATTCACATTTCAAAAAATTTTAAAAATTGTCTGATTTTCAAAGGTTATAACCTTTGAAAATCAGAAAAAATCTAAAAAATTTTATTTTTATTTTTATTATGTAAATAAAACCTATAAACCACAATATGCCTAAAAACATAAATTGCTAAACTTCTAAACAATAAAACTCCTAAATAATCAAACCAATAAACAGGTATACCATATATAATAAATCACAAATCTCATTTAAATTTGTATTCATTATAATATCTATCAATAAAATTACTTATATTGAATTTTAATGTTTAATAATTATTAAGATTATTATAACTAAATATTAATTTTTCTTTTGAAAAAAAATTTAAAAAATATTATATATTCAAAGGTTATAACCTTCATAAATGATAAAAAATAAAAAAAAAATTTTTTATATTTTATTATTTAAATAAAAATTAAAAATCACTAAATACCTAAACATTTAAATCTATAGACTACTAATCCCCAAAATCCCCTAAATACTTAAAGCATTAAACCTATATAACCTATATAATAAAGGATAATTATAATATCTATCAATATTTTATTAATTAATCTGTATCTTATTATTAATAGTTTATTTATTTAATTTTTGATCATTATTAATATATCTATCAATAAAATTGTTTATATTGAATTTATATGATATATAATTATTAATATTAATATAACTAAAGATTGTATTCACATTTCAAAAATTTTAAATATTATTATATTTTCAAAGGTTATAACCTATTAAAATGAGAAAAAATTTCAAAATTTTTTTTTGTTATTTTATTGTTAAAATAATACCTATAAACCACTAAGTGCCTAAAAACATAAATCACTAAACTCCTAAACGACAAAACCTCTAAATACTTAAACATTTAAACTAGTCTACATTAATCATAAATCATAAATATCATTTAAATTTGTATTCAGTATAATTTTTAATTTTTATTTTAATTATTTATCAGTTTATTTTTATAGAAATTTTAATTACAAATTAAATTATCAGTGAGACAGATCTAATTTAAATTAAACCAGTATACCCTAAATAATAAATAATAAATCTCAATATTATTATTTTCATTATAATTTAAAATATTCATTTTAATTAGTTATTTGTTTATTTTTATATAAATATTAATTACAAAATAAATTATGAGTTAGATAGATATAATTTATATAAATTATTTTTCATCAATAAAATAGGGATAAACTTTTTAAAATAAAAAAAAATTTAAACAAATAATTATTATTTAGTAATACATTTTCCTTTGCTTTTGAATCATTTTTGGTTTTCATATTATATTTTAAGTAATATCAATCTAATTCATTATAGATTTTAATTTATTTTTTAAGAATTATTAGAATATCTATAAATAAAATTGATTATATTGAATTTATATTATATTTAATTATTATGATTATTATAAATAAATATTGTATTCACATTTCAAAAAAAATTAAAAATTATTATATTTTCAATGGTTATAACCTTCAAAATATGATAAAAAATAATAAAAATAAATTTTTTGTTATTTCATTTTTAAATAAAGACTATAGACCTTTAAATGCATGCTTACTTAAATCAGTAAGTTCATAAACCCCGAAACCCCTAAATACATAAACCCTTTAAAATCTATATACTACTTAATGATTAATAAATCTCATTTTTATGTGTATTTATAATAATTTTAAATATTCAATTTATTTATTTATAGTTTAATTTTTTACAAAAATTAATTACAAAATAAATTTCGAGATAGACAAACATTATTTAAATAATTGATTTTTAATAAAAAAAATATAAGCTTATAAAAAGAAGTAAAAATTTAAAAATTAAATATTATTATTTAGTAATATATTTTGATTTGATTTTGAATCATTTTGCGTCATGTAAATATATTTTAATTAAAATTGATATTTTTATTAATAGGTTATTAATTTAATTTTTGATCATTATTATAATATCTATTATTAAAATTGTTTATATTGAATTTATATGATATATAATTAGTAAGATTAATATAATTATACATGGTATTCACATTTAAAAAATTTTAAAAATTATCGTATTTTCAAAGGTTATAACCTTAGAAGATCCGAAAAAATCTAAAAAAAAAATTTTATTTTTTTTATTTAAATAAAACCTATAAACCACAAAATGCCAAAAAACATAAATTGTTAAATTCCTAAACATTTAAACTCCTAAATATTCAAAACAATAAACCGGTATACCATTTATAATAAATCACAAATTTCATTTTAATTTTTATTCTTTATAATTTTAAATATTCCTTTTAAACAATTAATAGATTATTTTTTATAGAAATGTTAATTGCAAAATAAATAATGAGTGAGACAAATATAATTTTAATAATTTATATTTAATCAATAAAAAATATATAAGCTTATAAAAAGAAGTACAAATTTAAAAACAAAAAATTTTTATTTAGTAATATATTTTACTTTGATTTTGAATCATTGTATATAGGTTTTGAAATTATTTTTTAATTGCTATCAATCTTATTAATAATAGTTTATTAATTTATTTTTTGATCATTATTATAATGTCAATAAATAAAATCACTTATATTGAATTTTAATGTTTATAATTATTAAAATTATTATAACTAAATATTAAATTTACTTTTGAAAAAAAATTTAAAAATTAATATATTTTCAAAGGGTATAACCTTCAAAAATGATAAAAAATCACAAAAATAATTTTTTATAATTTTATTATTTAAATAAAACTTATATACCACTAAATACCTAAACATTTAAATCTATAGACTCCTAAACCCCAAAACCCCCTAAATACTGAAAGCATTAAACCTATATAACCTATATAATAAAAGATAACTATAATATCTATCAATAGTTTATTAATTAATCTCTATCTTATTATTAATAGTTTATTAATTTAATTTTTGATCATTATTAATATATCTATCAATAAAATTATTTATATTGAATTTATATAATATATAATTATTAATATTAATATAACTAAAGATTGTATTCACATTTCAAAATTTTTGAATATTATTATATTTTCAAAGGTTATAACCTATGAAAATGAGAAAAAATTACAATATTTTTTTTTATTTTATTGTTTAAATAATACCTATAAACTACTAAGTGCCTAAAAACATAAATCACTAAACACCTAAATGAAAAACCTCTAAATACTTAAACCATTAAACTAGTATACATTAATAATATATCATAAATATCACTTAAATTTGTATTCAGTATAATTTTAATTATTTATCAGTTTATTTTTATAAAAATATTAATTACAAATTAAATTTTTAGTGGATAGATCTAATTTAAATTGAACTAGTATTCCCTAAATAATAAATAATAAATCTCAATATTTTTGTTTTCATTATAATTTAAAATATTCATATTAATTAGTCATTTGTTTATTTTTATATAAATATTAATTACAAAATAAATTATGAGTTAGATAGATATAATTTATATATATTATTTTTAATCCAAGAAGTATAGATAAACTTTTTAAAAGAAAAAAAATTTTCAAATCAAATAATTATTATTTAGTAATACATTTTCCTTTGCTTTTGAATCATTTTAGGTTTTCATATTATATTTTAAATAATATGAATCATATTCACTATAGATTTTTAATTTATTTTTTTAGATTTATTAGAATATCTATCAATAAAATTGATTATATTGAATTTATATTATATATAAATATTATGATTATAATAAATAAATTTTGTATTCACTTATGAAAAGAATTTAAAAATTATTATATTTTCAATGGTTATAACCTTCAAAATATGATAAAAAAAAATAAAAAATTTTTTTGTTATTTCACTTTTTAAATAAAGTCTATGGACCTTTAAATGCTTGCTTACTTAAATCAGTAAACTCATAAACCTAGAAACCCATATATACATAAACCCTTTAACATTTATATACTACTTAATGAATAATAAATCTCATTTTTATGTCTATTTATAATAATTTTAAATATTCAATTTAATTATTTATAGTTTAATTTTTTACAAAAATAAATTACAAAATAAATTTCGTGCAGAACAAACATTATTTAAATAATTGATTTTTTTTTTTAAAATATTAAATATTATTATTTTGCATCATGTAATTAATATTATTATTTAGTAATATATTTTGATTTGATTTTGAATCATTTTGCATCATGTAAATATATTTTGATTAAAATTTATAATTTTATAAATAGATTATTAATTTAATTTTTGATCATTATTTTAATTTCTATCATTAAAATTGTTTATATTGAATTTATATGATATATAATCAGTAAGATTAATATAATTATACATGGTATTCACATTACAAAAAATTTAAAAATTATCTTATTTTCAAAGATTATAACCTTTGAAATTCAGAAAAAATCTATAAATTTTTTTTTATTTTTATTATGTAAATAAAACCTATAAACCACAATATGCCTAAAAACATAAATTGCTAAACTCCTAAACAATAAAAATCCTAAATAATCAAACCAATAAACTGGTATACTATATATAATAAATCACAAATCTCATTTAAAATTTTATTCATTATAATTTTAAATATTCATTTTAATTATTTATTAGATTATTTTTTATATAAATGTTAATTACAAAATAAATAATGAGACAAATTTAATTTTAATAATTTATTTTTTATTCAAAAAAAAATATAAGCTTATAAAAAGAAGTAAAAATTAAATAACAAAAAATTATTATTTAGTAATATATTTTACTTTGATTTTGAATCATTGTAAATAAGTTTTTTAATTATATTTTAATTACAATCAATCATATTAATAATAGTTTATTAATTTATTTTTTAATCATAATTATAATATCTATCAATAAAATTACTTATATTGAATTTTAATGTTTTATAATTATTAAGATTATTATAACTAAGTATTATTTTTACCTTTGAAAAAAAATTTAAAAATTATTATATTTTCAAATGTTATAACCTTCAAAAATGATAAAAAATCAAAAAAATAATTTTTTATATTTTTTTTTAAATAAAAATTATAAATCACTAAATACCTAAACATTTAAATCTATAGACTCCTAAACCCCAAAAGCCCCTAAATACTTAAAGCATTAAAGCTATATAACATATATAATAACGGATAATTATAATAACTATCAAAAGTTTATTAATTAATCTCTATCTTATTATTAATAGTTTATTAATATAATTTTTGATCAATATTAATATATCTATCAATAAAATTGATTATATTCAATTTATATGATATATAATTATTAATATTAACATAACTAAAATTGTATTCACAATTAAAAAATTTTAAGTTTTATTATATTATCAAAGATTATAACCTATGAAAATCAGAAAAAATTACAACATTTTTTTGTTATTTTATTTTTTAAATAATATATATAAACAACTAAGTTCCTAAAAAAATAAATCACTAAACACCAAATCGACAAAACCTCTAAAATTTAAACCATTAAACTAGTATACATTAATAATAAATCATAAAAATCATTTAAATTTGTATTCAATATAATTTTAAAGTTAAATTTTAATTATTTATCAGTTTATTTTTATAGAAATATTAATTTAAATTAAATTATCAGTGAGACAGATCTAATTGAAATTACACCAGTATACCCTAAATAATAAATAATAAATCTCAATATTATTGTTTTCATTATAATTTAATATATTCATTTTAATTAGTTATTTGCATATTTTTATATAAATATTAATTACAAAATAAATTATGAGTTAGATAGATATAATTTATATAAATTATTTTTAATCAAAAAAATATAGATAAACTTTTTAAAATAAAGAAAAATATCAAAACAAATAATTATTATTTAGTAATACATTTTCCTTTGATTTTGAATCATTTTAGGTTTTTAATTATATTTTAAGTAATATGAATCTTATTCATTATATATTTTTAATTTATATTTTGTGAATTATTAGAATATCTATCATTAAAATTGTTTATATTGAATTTATATTATATATAATTATTCTGATTATTATAAATAAATATTGTATTCACTCTTGAAAAAAATTTAAAAATTATCATATTTTCAATGGTTATAACCTTAAAAATATGATAAAAAATAATAAAAATAATTTTTTTTATTTCATTTTTTAAATAATGCCTATAGACCAATAATGCCTCCTTACATAAATCAGTAAGCTCATAAACCCCGAAACCCCTAAATACATAAACCTTTTAACATCTATATACTACTTAATGAATAATAAATCTCATTTTTATGTCTATTTATAATAATTTTAAATATTTAATTTAATTATTTATAGTTTATTTTTTTACAAAAATTAATTACAAAATAAAATTCGAGTTAGAACATTATTTAAATAATTGATTTTTAATAAAAAAAATATAACTTTATAAAAAGAAGGAAAAATTTATAAATTAAATATTATTATTTAGTAATATATTTTGATTTAATTTTGAATCATTTTGCGTCATGTAAATATATTTTAATTAAAATTGATATTTTTATTAATAGTTTATTAATTTAATATTTTATCATTATTATAATATCTATTATTAAAATTATTTATATTGAATTTATATTATATATAATCAGTAAGATTAATATAATTATACATGGTATTCACATTTCGAAAAATTTTTAAAATTATCTTATTTTCAAAGGTTATAACCTTTGAAAATCAGAAAAAATCTAAAAATATATTTTTTTATTTTTATTATTTAAATAAAACGTATAAACCACAAAATGCCTAAAAACACGAATTGCTAAACTTCTAAACGACAAAACTCCTAAATAATCAAACCAATAAACGGTATACCATATATAATAAATTACAAATCTCATTTTAATTTGTATTCATTATAGTTTTAAATATTCATTTTAATTATTTATTAGTTTATAATTTATATAAATGTTAATTACAAAATAAATAATGAGTTAAACAAATATAAATTTAATAATTTTTTTTTCAAAAAAAAATATAAGCTTATAAAAAGAAGTAAAAATAAAATAACAAAAAATTATTATTTAGTAATATATTTTACTTTGATTTTGAATCATTGTAAATAGGTTTTTAAATTATATTTTAATTTCTATTAATCTTATTTATAAAATTTTATTAATTTATATTTTGATCATTATTATAATATCTATCAATAAAATTAATTATATTGAATTTTAATGTTTTATAATTATTAAAATTTTATAACTAAATATTATTTAAATAAAATTGACCTGTGTAGGTAGTTAGTCAAGAAGTTATAAATTTTATTATTAGCCTTCGAACTTAACTAGATACTCTATCCGCTACTAAAGTAGGTGCTTTCCTACCGCTCCGTGGGCCCTATCGCGCTAAGCGATTCTATTCCTTCTTCTTTCAAAAAGTCTCATTCAAGCTTTGTAATTCCCCAATCGCTCTAAGGAGACATTAGCATTAGGAAGATAGAAGGACCTTGGTCACGCTACCATAGGTGATGGTATAAGGGTCAAATTGGAGCTTTTTCCCGGTCGACCTGGTGGGTCTTCGAGTGGCGCAAAGAAAAGTCCTCGATCGGGTGATCTTTCTGATGCCACCCCTATTTTGTTAACGAAATGGGCTACGTTACTCAATATCTAGAAATGGGACGCCGGTTGAAGCCTTTGGGTTATTCATATCCACGGATTGATGTCTTTCCGAGAGCTTCTCAACTGGATCCATGAGCAAGACCTCTGTTTTTATCTTAATAGGTTAGATAAGCTGCTCACTAAGGTTGGCCCCCCCAGACAGCCTTAGCTTGGATCCGGACTCCACTCGTGGATTGGAAGAGGCTGCTACCTCCAAAGGACGAAATTAGTACAAAAAGTGAAGTGACTTTGGCGTGTACATAACCCCTTCTTGCTGCTCGCTGCTCTTGCTCCAATCCAATTAGTCGAAGACTTTCTTTGGGCTCTTGGGAGACAGTCTCTGACTGGAATAGCTTTCTATTTTATATAAAGGAGAGGCTCGAATCAATAGAATTATCCATTGACGATTCAATCCTTGATTCTTAGCAAAAAGGAAGAATAGAGGAACGCAGTGTCGGCCAAGTCCGAAAGAAATAGAAAGAAATTGCTTAGCCAATGATGGATTGACCAAAGATCTAAACCCTGGTCAGGCATCCTTGCCGATCTAATGAGAAAGATTCCGATGAGGCAACTGCACTTGGTCAGTAGAACATAGTCTCGGCTGGACCTACATACCCAATGTTATGGTTGAGCAGGTTCAACAGGAACGGATTTTCTACCCCTTCGTTTGCACACCTGAGGCTTGGGAAGTGTAAGAACCTGAGGGGTTACAAGCCTTCTTCCACTTGATGCCGGGCATGGCGGCCAATCTCTTCAAAAGCTTTTTGGTATTTTGGAGATGACTATTTCCCATAGTTCTTTAGGCATTTCCTTTGGGATCCCCTTTGAAGTTTCTTCAACCTGCTCCTAAGGAAACTGCCCCCAGAATGGGTCTTCTCCTGTTACCATCTGAATGGCATTGGTTTGTTCTGTTGGGGGAAGTAAAACCAAAACTGACTTAGAGAGAGTGATGTTCCCTTCCTTAAACTCTTTTTCCACCCTAGATGAAGCAATCTTCTATTCTAATATAATACTAAGTTCCGGTTGGTATGGCCCAATACCTTCATTCTCTTTTGTCTCTCGTCTCTCGAAATGCCATAGTATGGGCTTGTGCTTTAAATCTTTACTTTAAGAATCCCAATGGTGAAGAGCTTAGCAATGAAAACTGGCTCGGCTGTATCGCTCGTAGGCAAACCTGCTAGGGAAAGCGCAGGTACAGAAACTCCAACTTCAAAAGGCTCGAAGGCAGCAGAGGCAGAAACACTTTTTTATCTTTCCTCAACTGGACCACCAAAAAAGGGAACTGAATCTCAAGCCGAAGAGTAAAGTCTAACTTTCTTTAGGAAGGCATTTTTCTCCTCCTTAGCGGAATATCCAAAATTGGGAATGATAACTGCACCGGCTTTCAAGGAGAGGGCTGCGCTTAACCTTGGAAGTGCAGAAAAGGAGACTGCAACAAGCTCGGCAGGAATAGGGTAAGTATGAACCAGGGACTTCCACTCAAACTAAAATCTCTCCAACTGCGATTGGATGTCTGGGAGCTGGCCCTCTCTCTAGATGATGTCAGGGAACTTTCTCTTTTCTGCTCCAGGAGCGAAAGCTGCTGTACAATAAACCTGACGACTTCCATTGGATATGTTTAGCTTAACATTGCTGTAATTGAAAGGAAAGAGACAAAAGTCTATAGCCGCGCCATACCTATTAGACTCAACTGGAGGAACTACTACTACACTCGCTGGCAGGGCTGACCTTTTTTATATAAGTATTTACCGCACCGTAGGGACTGCTGCAATTGGAGAGGCTGGTGAAGGCACTGGTACTGGCTTAGCAAAAAAGAGAGCGAACTTCACTTCTTGAAAACTCCTTCTCTTGCCTATTTCTCCTGCTTTTTCATGGTGTCACTGGCCTGGCAACGAACTCTGTATCACAGGAAACTGGCTATGGATACATCAAAGAAGGTAGTGGGAAAACGGAAAGGCCCCTAGCTACTATTCTATTACAGGCTGCCTATGGACTTCTCAACTCAAGCTCTTTTGCTTTTGCTTGCTTTAAAGACTCCAACTTCCACTCAAACTTAACCTGGCAAGGCAGCAGAAAGAGAACCAAGGGAAGCAGAAATGCCTGGAATGTAACTAGATGCCATAAGGGAAAGATATCCCACGGTGCGGTAAATAAATGTATAGCCCTACCCCCTTGAGACTGGAGAAAAGAAAAGGGCTTGACTTCCATATTCCTTTCTTCCTGCGCTTGGGTTAGACCCTATTCCCGCCTATGAGACCTAGTTGCTCGTATCGGCTATTACCTCCTAAGCTAGTCGCTCGTCTGCGCCTGCACGATCAACGGATGCTGAAGCTATTCATGGCGCGGGATCTTTCTCTCAATACGGATCTCCCATCCTTGCCCTTCCTTACCATTCACTTGACCTTCATTCCCTACCGCTACCATCAGACCCAGAAGTGCCTATCCTTGCTATCTAGTCTCCTTCCCTATCCGATCCCACCGAGCAAACAAAGACGTCAGGCCTTTCTTTTGCTAGCGCGAGGCCCGAGGATTACCGGCTTGCTTCCCTAGATTAACGACCAGACTGGACTTTTTCTTGCCCGGGAGTAACTACGAACTTAACTCGATACTCAAGCTGTTCAGGCTACTCAAGACTCATCGCTATCCTCACGAGAAACAAAACGAAAGACCTGCCCGGCTTCCCTTGCTCCCTAGCTCTGCTCCTTACGGAAGGTACAGCCCAACTAGGAGGTACATCAGCAGGTGTGACAATAAGACGTAGATTTGTAGCGCACTTCGAAGCAAGACAGCACTGGAAGGAAGAAATTGGAAGGCACGGCCCGGCCCCGCCTAAATAAGGCTTTGTACTGCTTCAAATCAGTCCCCTGTGTCAGGGAACCTTGCATGCACAGCAAGAGAAAAGCCAGGAAATCATCTGGCATATCACAATCGGGATACTGGAAGGTGAATCGTGGAAGTGCACGGTAAGCATACGGGTTGAAAGTATACAGCATGTGCACCCAGCCGCTCTCCTTCCGCCGACCTATTCCTCCGGGAAGGCAAGTAAGTAAGCCATAGCAACTATTTGTTTGTTAAACAACCTCCTGTTGATGACCTAGCCTTGGGACTAGCCTTTGTCTTTCCTGGCATGGCTTTCCGATTCAGAGACTCACTATTCCTTGTGCCGCTTCCCTTTCCTACTAGACTAGCCACTTTCCTTACAAAAGTTACCTCCTTACTAATAGCCGTACTCATACCTTTTTTAGGACTAGTTGCTTGAGTCTGATCTACTTAGGAGCTGTCTTACTAGCGGCTATCCTTGCTTCGAACAACCAACGGGCTGGGATAGAAAGAGATCCTCCCGGTTAAAGCATGAAGTCTTCACTTCCACCCCAGAAGTTAGGGCAGACGGTGACCCAGAATCAAGAGGAGCAGGGGAACGGACTGTCTTCCTATGGGGAAGGAAAGGATTAATTTAGCTATAGAGAAGAGAGGACCAACCTATGACCTATGAGATGAGACTAGTTTCTACTTAATGAATAGACAAGGGCTCCCCGGTGAGAACTTGTATGTTGTTTCAAGGAAGGGCAGCGGATAGGCGCCGCGGGCGGTAGGAGCCTATCAGATTCTAAATGAGTGGTTTCAATCGCAGCTCGAGTTTACCCGACCCCAAAGTCTTAAGTAGAGGCAGGTTTGCCTGGCAAAGGGGAAGAAATCAAAGGCAATTTTTCTTTTTGATTCAATCAAGGGTGGGTTGAGAGAGAGACATAGGCTGGAGAGAGATAGGTCATGCGGGGGTCTGATCGTAGATAAAGATAGCTTGGTTCAACTAAGATGCAGGCAAGGGTGAGCTCCTGTCTCTGGCAGTGGACAGCCTGGTGGGTAGGTAAGGAAAGGTTGAAACCTTTACTGCTCGCGGCAACCCCACTGCAGCGTAAAGAGACTACTAACCTCCGAAATAAAGAATAAAGGTGGGCCGATGAAGGGTGAATTAGACTTCGTTCCTTGCAACTGGTACTGATCGAAAGTTATGTTATGCCTCTGACTTGTGTTCAGGGAATTCCGAACCGGCGGTGATCAAAAGAATCCGCCTCATCCGACGGAGCGGGGGGTGCTCAACCCGTATAATCCCAGAGGTTGCTGAGGAGTTTGACTAAGTCGAGTCGCTTGAGCCGGCAAAAAAAGCTGTTATTTGCGACCATTCCTTAAAACTGGTTTTTGGGGGGTTTCGTGCTTCCTTTCACTTGACTGAGCTTCCGCTGGTTCGATAAGTTTTGCTGTATTGAGCACATCATATAAGAACCCAGCAGTAGTTGTGTAAGTGATCCGTACTTTAGTCTCAGTCCTTCGTCTACGGCTCCCTTTACTTAATCCAAGCTTTTTCGTGCTCCCTCCTTCAAAAAGCATTTTTTTTAGTACCCGGGGAGAAAATAAGATGCTGTACTAGAGCATAAGAGCGCTAACTTGAACAGCTGCTAATAAGTGGACTGCTCTCTTTCCTTAATTCAGCTTGTCAAGGTATTGGAAACTTTCTTTTCTAAGCTAAGATTGGTGCACCTTAGTGCTTGCTTGTTCTTCTCTGACCAGATACTCTGACTTATCAGCGCATAAACCCTGAGCTCTAACACAGCTGAAAAGCGCTTACACCACAGGAAGGATAGATCCGCGGGGAGGGAATATATTTTCTTAAGGATAGAAAGTTCTTTTCTCAGGACTTCCCACAGTCAGTGAGTAAGTGAGAGATCCACACTACGGGGAGATCCTTTATCAATACGTACCACTTCCCGGTTTAGCTTATTAGGGCTTGCTTTCATAGCTGCAAGGTAGATCAAGTGATTTTAGGGATACTAGAGCAGCGCAGACGGATAGAGTTGTTTTTTATTTTGATCAAGACTGAAGTGTACGGCTCCTATGGGAGGTTTTATTGGAGTGGTCCCTTATCGTTTCGTGTTTGCTGGCTTTCTTAATCTTATCTAACTTTCCGCGCTGCCTAAGAAGATAGATTCGACTGACTCTTATCAATAGTAGGGGGAGATCTAGGAAGAAGTATACGAATCCCCTGACTTATGCTTTGATTGGACTTTGGTGCTTGAGAGAGCAGAACAGAAAGCAAGAGACCTTACTTGAGGGTTTTAGTAGGGAATCCAATCTCATAACCAATGTATAAGAGATTCCCCTTCCGTAAAGTAGGTTTGATTTGAGTGCAAGAGCAGTACGCGGAGGAAATGAGAACACGGAGGTGCGTTAGTCAATCGAAGCCCTCCTTCCTGAAAGAATGTGATCTGTTCTCCCATTCGTGAAATCAGCTTTTCTTTCCGCGGTTCGATACTATTCATTCTGACTCGAAGAGCTAAGACAGAGCTATAGTACCGGAATCAAACTCACATAACCGATATAAGCCCGGGCATCTAACTAACTGAAAAAACCAAGGGCATCTCCTTTCATTTCATAACATAAAGTACCACTGCAAGGGAATCAAACGCGATAACCGACTGAAGAACCCCCGGGAAGCGCATATAATTTGAGGGGCTGTCAGCCATTTCATTCTCATTCGGACAGCACTTGATTCGTCTTTTTTTTTCTCCCGATGGGAAGATAAAGAGAGAAATGATTTCTTTGGACTGCTTTATTCCTGTTGATAAAAGGTCTGACTCTACGCTCTCTGCTTCGACAGTGACATTTAATATAAGAGAGAGCAGAATCGGTTGTTTGCAAATAAACTGTCGAAGGGGGTCCTTAAAACGATTTAAAATGGGACGATGCCGGTATTCTCCAACAGTAAGAGGCACTGAGACAGAGGACGATCCTGGTACTACATAATGAGAGAATCATTTATTCGAAGTCCCTAACCAGAGATGAGTGCGCTTCAATTCCGGCCCCTTGAATGGGTGTCTCTTCATTGTAGTTTGGCACGAACTTAACTGCCCTAGCCAGAGGAATGCGCACCCCTGTTTGGTTCACTAGT
>JAREIK010008838.1:22500-30854 GCA_029783825.1 Sapria himalayana
AGCAGGTTTCCTTCTTAGGGCGTAGGGGGAAGATAAGATAGGAATAGAATGCCGTCTTAGTAGGATGCACAGAGAGAGATGCTAAAGTAACTGCCAATTCCCACGAGAGTTCAACTGCAAGAGAAGGAGCCTCACATTCATGCCTAGGGAGAGCTGCTTTCGTAACCGGTCTTGGAGGAATATAATAGGTAAGAAGGATTTAATCAAAATAAGCTGTTTCGGAATAGTTAATCCAAGGGAAAAGATAGCCACGCGAGCTCTTTTTTTCAATAGTAGAAGATCGCACAGAGAATAGGCGAATAGAATACATGAGAAAAGGCAAGGCCAAGGAGAGCATCGAATCCAAACCTCTTGCTGCTCGAGAAGAACCTGTTTTCCGGACAAATATGCCAGGAATGATAGCAGGAAATGAATTCTCCGATCTAAAGCCAAGCCAGAACTAGCCATTGGATTTGACTGCCCATCTGAGATGATAAGCCGATCTTATTCGCCGACATTCAACTAGAGGACAGCGTTTACGCTATGAATTGATGGCATGTGTTATTCAATCCACAGCAGGAGCAGTAGGATTAGCATTAGGACTAGTAGACGAAGATGCCATTGAATTGGCTGCAGTTTCTGACTTACGAAAAAGCAGTCCAAGGCCTGCCTTACCTTAGTTCCTTATCTTGAGCTTGAGAAATGGGAGAAGCTGTGATCGGAACTTCTTTCGCTTGTTCACGACTCTCCGATGAAGGCTTTCAGGCCTAACCGCAGCTATTTCTAGAGAAAGGACAGAAGGGCTCAGCTAAACCCGGTTCAATTCGTTTTTTGCGGGAATACCAGGGCGCGCTTATGGCAGCGAAAAGAAAGGCTATTACGAATCGGCTCTTCCTTCTTAGAGAGATTAGCACTAGGAGTTTCTCACCTACTAAATGGCCAATTAGCCGGAATTATTGAAGAACAAGAAAAAGCTCTTGCCACTGTCGGCATAACTGCTGTTGGTGGTAAGGGCATGGCTTAGGGAAGTTTAGTAGGGGCATCGCCCGAAAGCAAAGAAAGCAAGGGGGGAACTCATGCCCGGCTAAATGATTTTTGTGGCTTTAAAGAAGAAAGTTCAAGGTAAGCGAATAGGGGATTTGAACTCTTTCGAGATCGAAGAATAGCCAAACCAAAGTCCTTTACCGAGGAGATTGATTTGATTTGAACAGCAGAAAAGCATTCGAACTTGAGAGATGCCTTCTTCACTGGCCAGGCAGTAAAATAGAAAAGGATCTTCCCCCGGAGCGGTAAGAAGCAAGGCAGGGGCGGTATAAGATAAAGAAGTCAGTGCTGCTTTTGCTGTTACAGAATCTGGTCTTTGCTTAGCTGCAATCCTTCCCGCTCTAGTTCGACTAGCTTTCCTTTCACGTGGTTCAGTCTTGGTGTGAACAAAAGGCGGGCGTAAGCGCAGTTCTCTCGTTCCGGCTTAGCCTACCATACCATGGGAAGGGGCTTACTTGATTGATGGCAGGTTGCCTTCTTCTATCCTCACCTTGCTTCCTTTAGGCCTGGGATGACTATCTCCTTACTTAGGATAAAGATCCCAGGGGAGAAAAGAGAGACTCATTAGCTTATAGATTAGCTCGTGGGCTGGTTTGCTTCTTGGATACGGGTTACGGGTTCTACTACTACTCCGGGTTAGAGCGCTGGATTAGGGGCTTACGGATAGGATAGAAGGCAGGGCTGCAGGGTTTGCAAAGGGTTAGCTTATTCCTATAAGGCTGGGCACGTGGGAATGACTAGCTCTTGCTACAGTGGGAGTAATAAACTGATTCTAGCTCTATCCTTTCTGGCAGGGTTTTAGGGCACTTAGCTTATTCGTCAGCCCAGGGATAGCTTTGAATCAACCCTACTCCTCCAAGGCTCATAGGCTGACTGAAGACTGGTTTCCAATACAACAAAACCTTACCCCCTTGCTGACTCTAGCCTTTGAACTTCCCTGACCCACCACTCTTTAATCAAGGCGATGAGAGACTTCGCAAACTGGGACTACTCCACCATACCCTGGATTTGATGACTAATACAGATCCTTTGCTTCAGGACGGGATTCCACCTGACTGTACCTTTCGATGAACCTAGAATTTCTAAATTAGGAAGCGCATCCCTCGTCTTGGGAGAGGAGAGTTCTCTTAATACCAGCAAGCACTCCCTCTTTCCCTTTATCTGAGATATAGTATTTTCTAACTAGGGCAGGACATAGACTAATGGGCACAAGCCCTACTCGCCGGTTTAATTCCCTTCTTCAGGTCCAAAAGAGCGTGATGGCTAGAGGTCGAAGAAAGCAGCCCTTCCCCTTCCACTGACTTTGAGTCAGGGGGCTTTAGCCTATGAACCAATGTCTAACTTATTGTCTCAACGGGGGTGTTAAGCACAAGGCCTAGGACTGAGGACGCAAGGCAGGGGATAACTAAGTTTTACTTAAGGAAAAAAAAACCCGAGATTGGAATTGTGATCAAGGTGACAAGCTATTCCCTTGAGCCTATCTAAAATTGTATAAAAAAAGCTAGCCTCCCAAATTTCTGTGGGAATGACTTTCCAGCCAGCATTCTCCTTGTCCCGTGGGAAAAAGCTTAGAAAAGCGGATTCACAGGCTAGCCAACCAATATAATAAACTCTTTCTTTTTTTCGAGATCCAGCCGGGATGAGTAGGAGTTTCAGCCAGTAAAAGTCACTTGCGAGCTAGTTCCAATTGTAGTTCTTTTCCTTGAAAGCCTTGGAAGTAAGTAGTCTATTAGGGAAGTGGGGATTTTTTGAGTCAATCCAGTATCTTTACCTCTGTCTAGTGTCCATCCCTCCCTCTGAAAGAGAGTATAAAAACCTCTTTCTTTCCTCCATCTAAGGCCAGTCATTTTCCTTCTCTGCGGTTGCTTAGGGTGAGTGCTAATTCCTTCCAATTGCAGTCCTTCGAGGATTGCTTCCTGGTCTGGTATATGAAAGCAAAGAAAAATTCCTTAGGAGACAGGTATCGATGCTTGCCAGCAGGAGAAAGATCACTAGGTTCAGTCTCTGCAATAGGGTTCCCTAGAGTTAGTTTTCTTGAAATCCAGCAGGGATAGTAGCTTCCTTTTCTAGGGCAAAACAAAAGCAAGTTAGGCTATCCGATTTGTTCTCTTTTTTCCAGCTTTTTTGGAGTGAAAATAAGGAGTGCCCGGCCAAAGTGCCAGTCTAAGTTTCCCTCCAGGCAGCAGGGTAAAGGGCTAGGGCAGACACAGGTTCAGAGCGAGGGGAAAGGATCAAGGGTGCGTAGTATGCTTCTTACCCGCTTTATCTGCTAGGTCTAGGATTGGTTTTGTTAACTAGATTTCCTGGGCGTTCTGTTTACACCTCTTCCATTTGGAAGCTAAGCTCATGCATTTAGAGTTCTAAGCATAGCATATTTAGTACTTGCTACTTGCCCTTTAGTAGATCTAAGTGAGTGTAAAAAGTAAATGTCCGACCGTGTGAATCTTGAGGTTGTGTTAGTGAGCTGCTCTCTTTGGGTCTACCTTTTCCTTTTACCCAAGGATGTATTTGCCTATGCATAAAGAGAACCTTTACCTAAGGATGGAGTTGCTTATGCCTATGCCTAAAGAAAGAGTAGTTGCCCCTATAATTGTAGTCAAAGTTAGAAGGATATAGTGCCAAAAGTAATGGTCCTTTTAGTGGATAGTGCGAGTCAGGGTCTGACCCTTACCAGTAAAGAGACTTGTTCAATCCAGTTTGTAAGCTCTTGGATTTCCTAGGGCAATGAGTAAGGATTATCCCCCAAGACAGGACTCTTTATTTTCATTTCCTAATCCCAAGGCGGGAATGGGTGAGAGGTAGTATATCTCTGGCTGGGATGATAGTATTTGTCTTCTTCTTCAGTGGAAGGCTCTTTGAATCCCTCTTTGAGTTTAGCCCTTGTGTCAGCGAGAGCGAGTGAGCAAGCAAGTTGAGAAGTTTCTTTCTTTCCATCAGTCCTCAGCCCAGACTCTTTTAGTTGGCAAGGTAAATCCAGCAGATGAAAGGTCCAGAGAGAGCTGGCTTTATGGGTTCTAGGGCAAAAGCGATATCAGCAGTTCCACCAGCAAGCAATCGGTCTAAGGGGATGTGTAAAGGTTCGCGAGATTATAGGCAGTAAAGCGAGTATCCATCTTTACCTTTCCGGTATCTGTCCCTGGCTCAATGGAAGCAGTACAAAAGGAGTCTCGTTTTCTTGCTTAATTGAAAGCAATAGAGGGTTAGCCAGTTCACTTTCTTGGGACTCCAAACGAGCCAGTTGCTGTCCTAATAGTTGCTCATGTAGATACCATTCGCTATAGTTCTTTTTCTTTCCTTTCAATGAGCCTCTTACTATACCGGCAGCCCCGCAAGCATTCCATGTAGTACCTGCCGGCAATGCCTTATTCCGTTAGTAAGTTATTTGACCTCTTCACCCTAGGCAATTCGATAAATCCTTTTGACTGGACTTCTTTTGTTTTCTTCGTTGACGAGTTAAGTTCCCATGAGTGATATTTCCCGAAGGTTAATTCTCTAGCTTGACTTTAACTCCTCGCCTAGTGAGAAGTCGTGTCAGATCCATCCTTTCGGTATCCGTCTGAGTCGCCTAAGGTGCACTGCTTTCTCTTGTTGTGAGCATCATTCCGAGTCTGGAATCAGTCCATTTTGTCCCTTAGCTCTTCATCCGTAAGTCGTCGACTCGGTACATCTCTTTACTTTTCAAAACGAATTGATGGTCAGAAACCTGACCTGTGAACTCTTGTGATATTTAAAGTCAGTGTTGTCGTATCCCTAGACTACTCTTGTTTTTCCCGTTAAGTGAGCGTCGAGCAAGTCGAGTAATTGACCTCAAGACAGCGCGAATGGAAAAAGACTGAAAGAAGGTAGCCGCCCTCAATGAACGCGATAAAGGTTTCAAATGCATCTGCTACAGGAGACAGATGGCTCAGAATAACCCTCGACCTTCTTGCTTCTGGACTAATTGACGGAATTTCAAACTCAGGGAAAATAACTGGCCCCTTATCCGATAGGGGAATCGGCATCCGACCTCAAAGAAGATTACCTCCCTTAACTAGATGTTTGATATCCTCAAGAGTCACTGTACTACCAAAAGAATCAAAGGAGGAACCCAACAAGAAAGGAGAGACCAATGGGCATAGACAAGGAGCCCTATTACCTACAAACAAAGTAAAGAGCTGAAGGCTAATTTATTGCCCGGTGACGTGTCATGGATGGAATGCTTGCTTTAAGCAGACCGGTAAATCCGCTTTTTAGGCATTCGTGGGCCAGGAAAGACAGTAAGAAAGGTTTTGCACCTTACGACTGATACAGTGAATTGCCCATAATAT
This sequence comes from Sapria himalayana, assembly GCA_029783825.1. NCBI lineage: Eukaryota > Viridiplantae > Streptophyta > Magnoliopsida > Malpighiales > Rafflesiaceae > Sapria > Sapria himalayana. The sequence continues at coordinate 27,831 of JAREIK010008838.1, forward strand.
GAAAGATAAAAACTGAGAATAGAACGCCCGGTTTATAACAACCCCTTCTGCTTCACTTTAAAACATTCTGGCTATAGCACCAGCTCTTTCCCGCAGAGAGAGAGTTACTATTATCGTCTGCTCTCATTCCCTAAGATCCCACCCCACTTTCTTGATGTAGCATATACGCTGTCGTACTTCGTCTGTATGTCGCATATCAGCTGTTTAAGTTTACTTAGCCTCTTTAGTGCTCTGCGCCCTAGAACCTGTTCCCCCGTATGGAGCCACGTTATAGGTATAGCGTGTAGTTGGCGGGATACGACTGATACGACATCCTCGCTTCCTACGAGAGTTAGGGATGAGCAGGCAGTCCCTTCTGCTATTTTGAAGGGGAGTTGCCCTCTATTTACAGTGTAAGCAGTCCAAGGACCAAAGGAATAGACAACCGCCGAGTGACCAAGATTAAATAAAAGCTTTCTTGTCCCGTGTGGCGCCCGTCGCATCATATACTGAAGTTTATCCTGCTGCCGTGATTCCTGTCGCTGTTCCTCTGTTCGAGTTCGCTACTTTAATTGTACCCATACTGGAGGCCTTAGCGGATTAGTCATACGAAGACTTCCGGGTGCCATATCTACATTCATTGGGTTACTACTACTGCTACTACTACCTTGTTCTTGTACAGTAGGGATTTATCTTACTACAGGAATGAGGTTAGCTTATTAAAGAGAGGGAGCATAATATAATAGAATATAAAAAAATATAATATAATATGCGGGGATATTTTAAGATAAATTGTAATGTATAAGTATGTATACGTACCCATTAGTTCTTAGAGTTCTAAGAAGCGATATATTGGAAGATCAATCGGCCAAAATAACCATGAGCTGCTACGATATTCGTAGTTTATTCCTCTTGACCGAATCTGTAACCTTCATTAGCAGATTCCTTTTCTGTGGTTTCCCTGATCAAACTAGACCAAGGAACCATGCATAGCACTGAATAGGGAGCCGCCGAATACACCAGCTACGCCTAACATGTGAAATGGGTGCATAAGGATGTTGTGTTCAGCCTGGAATACAATCATGAAGTTGAAAGTACCAGAGATTCCTAGGGGCATACCATCAGAAAAAACTTCCTTGACCAATAGGATAAAACAGCGGTAGCAGCTGCAACAGGAGCATCATATGCAACAGCGATCCAAGGTCCCCAGAAGGAAACTCAGTTCCCATTCATGACCCATGTAATGTAACAAACAAGCTACACCAAATGAGTAAGATCCACCAACAATTTCAATTGTGATTACATGCGTAAAGCAAATCAATAGCTCTCAGAGAATCTTACTACAACTCTCTTATTTTATTGGGGCCTACTCTTCTTCAAAAGAATAAAGTATACCCTCCTTTTCACTTATAAGTAAAGAAAAGATACACACTTTGGAATCAAGGACCGTTGGGCGCATTCAGAGGAAAGAAAAAGAAAGAGAGTTATAGTTACTAGTTAAAGACAAGAGAAGAAGCAGTCAACGCAGTTCCGTTAGCCGTGTAGTTAGCAAACGTCGAGGAACAGGCTTAGTCAGAGATTCAAAGAGTATGATGGGCTATATCCTTTGCTATCTCATAACATGAGGACTTGTCTTTCTCTTGCTAGTCAAGAATGCATTCATGTTCCCTTAGAGATCCCTCTTAGAGATAGAGAGAGCGGAGCAGGTTACCTGACCAAGGAGCTCCCAAGAGTTCTCTCTCCCAGTGAAATGCCTGGCTCAAGGCATGGCTATCTTATTGGAATTGGGAAAGTTGGACATTTATTACTTGGACCATCTTCTCTTCTCTTCTATTCTATTATATAAGGGCACCTTTTCTTCTATGATGACATCCGCAGCAGAAGTGGTCTTCGAAAGCGCCTCGGTTTACACATTCAAAAAGAGAGGGGAAGGGCCGCTTAGAAGAATCCTTAGTACAAAGCGTGCAAGGTTGGGCCACTTTCAAGGTCGAAGGTTTCCCTGTGCTTGGCTACGAAATTAGGCGCTATTCGGCTATTCTTTCCAACGTGAGTTGAATAAGTTGAATAAAAGGTTTCTGGGATATTTGATATAGAAAATCTCCCCTTCTTCTCTCCGGTATATATCCTCTTTCCTTCCCCCCGGTCTTATAGTACAATAAAGCACGAAGGAAAGCATTATATATAACTATAACCACGAGGCTGTATTATACCTATATCGGTGTGTGATGAAAGGTCTCCATTGAAGTAGCTATAGGAAGCAAAGCACAAGTTTCAGAGTAAGCTAGCAAGGATGGGAACCGGATTTGCACCAGTAGGCATCCTTCCCCACTTTCCTCCAATGTACAACTTGACTGCGTGAGCCTAGCTAGTACACTGCGCTAAACTTATAGCAGCCTGCGGCCTGCGTAAATAAAAGGTACTATTGCTTAGGATCGATACCTCCCTTCCCTGTTAGCTGACAACAAACTTTCCGCTACTGTTGCTAAAGCAGTTGGTTCGTTCGGTTGGTGCTGTCAGATGGTGCAGCTAGCGCTAGGGTTAGGAAGCTCAGTCTGAGTAGGTTTGTTAGTTCACAGCGTCGAAGTATGAAAGCAGAAGGCCAGGCTACTATATGATCGTACACGACTAAAGCTAGCTCATCAAGTTGTTTCAATCGAGCGCATAATGCCGGCTAAGAAATGAAGACTCAGCCTTAGTATTAGTAAATAGATACTTGAAATAGAGTTGACTGCCGGATGCCTTGACTTCTTACTTTGAGTAGAGTTAGGAGCACAGACCCTAAATAGATCTTTCTGCTTCCCTACTCACTCATCTAAAGTAGTCGCATACTTCATGACCAATCTTGTAAAGAATAGAGGACAACTTTGTTCTTTCAGCATCCAGCCACGCCACCGAAGACTTGTCAATAAGAATCCTAAAGGAAGAAAGTATGCAAAACATCGGGAGGATTCACTCTTCAGCAATACCACTTCTTTCGAGGGCAAATAACTCAGACTTCCCACGTCAATCAAGGACAAAAAAGGTCGAAAGAGCACGTCCAGCCCA
>JAREIK010008839.1:0-36965 GCA_029783825.1 Sapria himalayana
CTATCTGTCTATCTATCTTTTTCTATCTATCTCTCTATCTATTTATATATTTGTCTATATGTCTATCAGTCTATTGGTCTATTTGTCTTTTATTTATCAATCTATTTGACTATTTATCAATTTGTCTATATGTCTATCTTTTAATATATCTATCAAACTATTTATCTATCTGTGTATTTGTCTATCTGTCTATCTGTCTATCTATCTATCTATTTATCTATCTGTATATCTGTCTATCTATCTATCTATCTATTTGTTTATTTGTCAATTTGTCTATATGCCAATCTATTTATAATTTTATATGACTATCTGCTAATCTATCTAGCTATCAATAAAGCTTTCTAGGTATATGATTTATCTATCTTACTATCTGGCTATTTTGTAATCTATCTATCTATATATCTATCTATCTATTTCTCTATCTATCTATTTATCTATCTATCTTTCTATCTGTCTATCTATCTCTCTATCTATATATCTATCTATCTACTATCTGTCGGTCTATCTGTCTATCTATTTTTTATGTATCTGTCAATCTGTCTATTTGTCAAAATGTATTTTGTCTATCTATCACTCTGTCTATTTATCTATATATCTATCTACTTATTTATTTATATATTTATCTATCTATCTATCTATATGTCCACCTATCTATCTATTTATCTATATGTATATTTATTTGTCTATTTATCTAGCTATCTTTCAATATATCTTTCTATCTGTTTATCTGCCTATATTTTTTTTGCCTATATGGCTATCTACATATCTACCTTTATACCATTCTACCTATTTGTCTATCTACCTATCTATCTATCTTTCTATCTGTCTATCTATCTATATGTCTATCTATCTTTTTTCTATATGTATATCTGTTTATATTTCTACCTGTCTACCTATCTATCTATCTACTTGCCTATCTATCTATCTATCAATCTTTCAATCAATCAATTTATCTATCTATTAGTCTATCTATCTATGTGTCATCTGTCTAACTATCTGTCTATCTAACTATCTATATCTATGTTTCTATCTATCTATCTATTTGTCTACATATCTATCTATCTATCTATGTATCTATCTTTCTATCTTTCTATATGTCTATCTATCACTTAGTCTATCTATGTATATATGTATCTATCTATTTTCTATCTGTCTATCTATCTATATATCTATCAATCTACTTATTTGTCTATTTGTCCATCCGTCTATCTGCTTATATATCTATAAGTATTTATGTCTATCTTTTAATCTGTTTATCTATCTATATGGCTATTTGGCTATATGATTATCTATTTATCTAACTATCTAACTATATGGTTATTTGTCTATTTATCTTTTTGTCTATCTATACATCTTTCTATTTGTTTATCTTTCTCTCTCTATAATATATATATATATCTATCTATCTATTTGTCTATCTATCTTTTCTCCATCTATCTATTTATATATCTATCTGTCTAACTAGCCACTTGTCTAACTTTCAATATGCCTATTATCTATATGTCTATCTGTTTATCTATCTATCTGTCTATTTGTCGATCTATCTATCTATCTAAATGTCTATATATATATATATATATCTTTCTATCTCTCTATATGTCCTTTCTATCTGTCTATCTATCTATTTGTTTATCTACCTATCTTTCTATTTGCCTAAATAATTGGAGGAGATTTTAATGTAATAAGAAGTTCGAAAAAAAGCAAGGGGAAGGGCCCCGAACTCATGGGCTATGTTGTAGTTTAATGAAACCATATCTAATGCAAATTTAATGGAAGTAGATCCAGTTGTTTCAAAATAAACATGCTGTAATAACTAGAAGAAAAAAGGTACAATATGGGTAAAATTAGATTAGGTTTATATAATCCTAAATGGCTAAATTTGGAATCCACTATAGTGAGACATCTAAATAGAACTTGATTCGATCATAATCCCTTACTTTTATCTTTTCAAAACAACTTAAAAAAAGAATATCACTTTAAATTTCAAAACATGTGGGGTTAACACGGAGATTTTGATAATGTAGACACAAATACATGGTTGGAATCAGTTGTTGGGAACCCATTGCAAGTTTAGCAAATAAGTTAAGAAGACCGAAGGCTAGTTTAAGTATATGGAACAAGAATCATTTGGGTAATATTAATAAAGAGATTACAGAAGAAGAATTTAAAGTAGAGGAATTGGAATTAGAGTATGGCATAATCAAGGAGAGACAGTTAGACACCTTTGATAGTGGTCTCAAGTTTCAATTAATAATACCTCTTGTAATCATAACTTACATAGCACCTTTGATAGTCATTATTTTATTTAAATCACCTTCAACAATTAATAAACAAGTATGAGGTAGGGGGTTTCTCCAAAATAAAGGTTTTAACTTCATTTTATTATCTGTATTATTATATTTTGAACCATTTTGAAATATGGTTATATGAGTTTTTTTGATACTTTGATGATTTTGATGTATTCTATTATTGAAGAAGAGGAATTTTTTTTTCACCAAGATGGCAAAGGTGCTAAATGAGGAAATAGAGGAGTACGAGCTCTTCTTGAACCAAGATGCTCTAAAAGAGGTAGCGTCTATCTGAAAATTTTATCCTTATGGATATTATATAGGTTGTTGGGTTCACTAGACATGTTCTATATAGAAGTAATTTTCTGATTGTGTCATTTTTCAACACCCTTATCACATTTTTTATGATTTCTTTTCTACCATCTTGTATTCATTTATACCATTAGTGTCTTAGCTATTGCAAGTGCAAGGTGCCCTCATTATAAAGATTAATACTAGAAAAGGTATTTTGCTCATTATTTACTTTGTATGATTGTAGAAAATATTGGTATAATATTAATGTTTCACCATCAAAACAACCTTCATTACAAATTGAAGGTAAAGATGATGGTAGGTGTTCTAAGTGCGTAAATGTGTCAATGAAAGGTGAACACTATATGACTAACCCCTAAGGGCCTCTCGAAGAATTTGAAACACTCACTAAATATTATGAGTAATTTGAGAATTTTATATTATGAATTATAAATAAAAAATTGGGAATGAAGTTATTCCCAATATTTGAGAGAATATTGGGAATAGTATAAAAAATGAGTATTGCTTAGGTAGAGCATTACATGACCTAAAAACTTATATTTTAAGGTCAAGAGCAATGCTCTACTTTTGGCTTCTAAATTTATAATAAACACATTTTTTATTAATATTATAAAAAAATACAATGCTAATATTAATTCTGAAAAGATTAAGTACAGTAGATTAGAGTTAAAAATGTTGTTTGTTAAATAATTTTAATTTTAACAATATTAAGATTATTGATTTGTAAGTAATATATGAAAATATTATTTATCCTGCAAAATTTATCGAATTCTTGTTGTAGTATATATTCTTTTTATTAAATTAACATGAGAATATATGTAATAATGATATAGATGTTTAAAGCATGTTAGAATTAAAAAATTGCATGTTAAAATTAAAGTCTAGTTTATGAGGAAATGTTTATTAATATAATTAAAAATAATTTAAATAAATTCATTAATTATTGTGTAATCCATTTTTTACTTGACTCAAATTTATCACATTATTTTATCTTTAATTACTTTAGTTAAATCCTAAAATTTTTATTTTATTCATAACTTGATTTATATCTCTAATTGTTTGAATTAAATATTTTTTACTTAACTCAAATTCAATATGTATGGTGCATAAACATCACTCATTATAATTATGTATGTTGAAGTTCAACGAACAAAACATGTGCATGTGTAACTATTGAAGTTTCAACACTTTTCCCCTCATATTAGTAAGGTGGTTTAAGAATATTAAAGTTCTCAATTAATCATATGCCATTTTGTACCTGGTGAAAATGAGACTTAAAATTAGCAAATTGACATTCTTGACCAATCAAGTTATTATTATAATTGAGTCAAAAATTCTTGTAAAATAAATGAATCATAGTTATTTGAGCAATTCTATTAAGAAAACTTCATGAATTATTCAATTTATAATCAATATTAGATTTGGAAGTAAGCAAAAACCTTTTCATTTATTCACTTTATACTCAATATGGAGTTAAAGAATTTAAACCCACAAGTGTCACACTTTCTTTCACAATTCATTAAATGAAACTTTTGTGAGGTGTAATAAAAGATATATTAGTGTAACTAGAAAATTTAATTATCGAGTGATAAACATTGTGTACTTTTTTGGTTTCATTTCCAATTACTAATGATTTGCACAAATTTTTCTATTAGATTTTCTTAAATCTATGTTATTCGATATTCGATTAATATATAATGGATAATTATCATTAGATATATCATTTTTTTAAAAATAACATATATAACATATGGTTAGCTAAATAAAAGATGATATATAAATTATATAATAATTTGGTTCAAATTTTACATCCAAAAACATGATATTTATCTTTGTATAGCAAAATTGGGCAGATTAAGAACCAAAGATCAGCTATTCTCAACCTCAATCCCTCAAAATTTTGATTTTGAATTTGTAATCATCTTTTTTTAATGTTTTTTTCCAAAGATGTAAATAGAATATATTATGGCAGGAAATTTGTTGCTAGATGCAGACCAAAGATGTAAAAGATTCAATTTCTAACATCTTCAAAATGATGAAAATAGAATATTTATCTGGGTCTCCAAGGAACATTCAAAGGAAATCCACATTTGCAGCAATAATTTATTACATCTGGAAAGAAAAAATAGAAGATAATATGAAGGAAAATCTAGTGACACCGGGATGATGATGAAAAAAATCAAAACTAAGATTTAATTTTTATTATGTGAAATATGTTGTAATATAAAAATAGAATAGTTTGAACAAAATTTTATTGTGATTTATTACTTATAAAACAAGGATAATATATAAATTATGGATTATAGCAATATATTTGTCAGAGAGTGTGAATTGTCGAGTTATTTTATAAGATTCATTCAATTAGTATAAGAATCACATTTCTATACAAATATAAAACTTTGTACCTTGATTAGCCATGTAATTAGTGTCTTCTAAATTTTAACTCTTAGGAATTCCATCAACTTTTATCTTCGTAATTCAAGTGTCCAACTAGTTCAATGTAGCATAACAAATTTAACTTTTCCTTTATATCCAAATCAATTCTACAATATCTTACTCTTCTTTCATCAACACCAAGAAAGTTCATACTAGTGGATAACCCTAAACCATTATGTTATAGTTGTACACATTAGGTAATACCTGATCATGCAAGACTCATCATGTGAAAATTGTTTTGATATATAAATTATTTTTACCTAACCTAGTGAAATATATGATAAATCTGCTTCCCTTTTTGTAACTTATGCTTGCTGGCATATGTTAATCAGTTTATGCATGACTTGAACAATTTTCCAAAGGTATTCTAATTGCTTTTAAAAATTGGTATAATTAAGTATAGATGTCTTTATGGATGAGGATGATCTTAACATTTATGATGAAGGGTATAAAGATTGCTTCATAAATTATGAAAAAATATTGAACAAATGCATTTATAATAACTTGGATCTTAAATTATGGTATTTTAATTTTTGAGTTATTGGATGGATTAATTTAGAGAAGGATTGGGAAAGAGAAAAATAGGTAAAACTTTTAGTAGTTTAGTTGATGGAGAATTTTGATAGAACTTGTAAAATTTACTAAATTTTAGGTTCTAAAAAGTAAGATTTGATCGATACTGCTCGGCAGTGGAATCCAATAAATATAATTTCAATGACGAATTAAGGTTTAAAATTTTGAGGTTCATCTTTAGGAATGGAATATCAAAATTAGATAATAGATTATAACTATCAAAATTTCACATTTTAGTCATTGATAACTCCATGAATGTAGAGTTTTTTTATCTTTATTACCTAGTTTAAAAAAACAAAGAGAAGAATTTTTATTTTATGTATTTTAATATATATATAATCATACTTTAGTACTATTTATTTTTTTAAAAAAATTAACTTTATTTGAATAGTTTTTGTAGTAAAAATCAAATTATTTCATATAGAAGATTAAAGCCTGACTTGTAGTAACTTAAAGATCATTTAAAGGAAAATATAAGAGAAAGATATTTGTTAAGCATATATATCTTATATATATATGTGTGTGTGTGTGTGTGTGTGTATGTATGTATATAAGTATATATATATATATATATATATATATATATATAATGTATATATATGGTTGTGTATATGTGTATGTTGTATAAATACATAAATACAAACATACATATGTGTATGTTTGATATATATATATATATATATATATATATATGTGTGTGTGTGTGTGTGTGTGTGTGTGTGTATGTGTATGTTAGATATATGTTAATATATTTATATATATAAATATATACATACATATGTATGTTTGTATGTATACTATATATGTAAATATATGTGTATGGACATAATTACACACACACACACACACACACACACACATATTTATGAGTGTGTGTGTGTGTGTGTGTGTGTGTTTGGGAATCCTGGATTAAAACAAAAGGAGAAGTTATGGAAATGTTTTCAAAAAAGAGTTATAGAGAAAAATAAAAAACTAATGATATTCTTACAAAAGTACAAAGACATATTAAACTTTAAAGAAGAATTATTAGAAGCCAAAAATGAATAGAAGCACAAATGAGGACTTATAAAGAGAAGGACATATTTTTACACAAACAAATCATTATGAAGACAAAAAGAAGCACACAAGAAAGAAGAGAAGAAGAAAGCTTACGAACAAAAACATTATTCATGAACAGAAACTTAAATCCAATAAATGAAAAAAATATAGCAATAAGAGTTTTTTCTTTCATTTTATAATACAATTATAATTCTTATTGACAATCAATTTACTAAAAACAAAATTCTAAAAGCTCAAAAAATAGAGGGAGGGTTAGGTAATTGGATTACTTTTAGTATTTGGTATAGATTTTAAACTCTCAACTCCAATAAATACCATATCCTTTTGCCTAGGCAAGTTATATCAACATCAATAACTGCAAGTTATCTTCCCATAGATGCAAACTTTAAAATTTCATAAGTCCTTTTGAAATTCATGGGACAAGATATATTCTATGAGTAATTCCTTCAGCTTATTGTATAAACTAGGTTTGTGGTATTTAACGAATTAATGCGAGTACCCAAAACTTCATTTTTATAATGATTTTAATGCTTTCTAGTTTTGATTGTACTTTCAACCTCTTCTAAGCTCAAATAATGGTCTAAAACATACTAAAAATATCACCATAAAAAAGAAACATCTTTTAAACTCTTATAAACTATGGATATTTATGATTCAAGTGGCTAAGGATAAAGAACAACCCAAAAAAATAGAATCACTAGAAACATTGAAGTGCGATAAAAAGATGATGGCAGACCTTATGTGATTGCATGTCTCAATGAAGCTTTAAAAAAGTAAACATATAAAAAGTTCTTGTTATGGTCTTTGAATTTGATAATTCTAACGCATATGATAATATATATAAATAAATATTTATAAACATATGTTATAAATAAACATTATATATATACATATGTATATATCATTAATATATATATTTATATATACACATTATATATATATATGCATATGTTACATATATATAAAACATAAGTTATATGTGTGTGTGTATATATATATTAATAATATACTTTATATATATTTCAACATAGGTTATATATATACATTTGTATATATAGATGTTATATATTATATATATATATATATACCAAATATACATAAATAAAAAAACAATTTTATAACATATATATAGAAATCTATATTAACAAGTTTATATGTATGTGTGTGTGTATATATACTTGTTTACATATATATATATATATATAATGCTTTAATTTAGGCTTTAAATAGTGCACCAAAACATAATTTATTTTATTTTTCATTAATTCATGGATTTCTAATATACACTAGAAAAACAAATTATGCATTTCTTTAAGAAAATCAAATATCTCATTTTAATATTCATACCTTATGAAATAACGGATCACACCTTTTACAAATCTTAGCAAAAAAAAATTAAAACAAATATAATTAATAATTTAAATGATCAAATTTGTCATTTCGCCCCAATCAAAAAGCTATGTTATAATCGAAAGTTGCATTTTAATAAAATTATTCATCATATTTCAATAAAAGTGCCTAATGAAAATTAGTGATAAAACATCTTTTTCCTTTTATATTTTAAATAGTTAGTATATGTATTTATATAGTTTTCCATATTATTCTAACAATTTATTTTCATTTCTTTTGATTGATTTTGTTTATTTAGCTAATGCTATTCTACAACTAGAACTTGTGTATTTGATGTTTACCTACTTGAAAGTATGAGCCCAAGCCCATAGGGCTTTTCCTCATGCCTAGTGCTATCCATAGTTGATTCTGTGTTACCTAATTACCCTATGTAAATAGACACCACATGGATATCATCGTCTGGCATTGACATTTTTAATGCTCCAATTCAAGGAGTAGATGCTTTAAATAACAACAATATGCGAATTACCATTAACGCAGCTATGGATCTTGTTTGAAAGTTATCTAATTGAACTTTGTTACACCCATTACTAATTGAATATTTTTTCTAGTAGAAGGGTTTTACTAGATAAATATCAACAAGTAGTTAAAACACAATCATATATGTTTTGATGAATGTTTGCATTTTGAGTGAAATCCATCATGTCATTTCAAGTGTTATTTACTAGATAATGTCACTCTAATAATCTCATTGATTTTTACTTTAGTTATTTATGTTGCTGAAATAATTATGATAATTCCGTGGGTGTATCGTGAAGAAGAATACCTCGACTAATTGTACACATTGATGAGAGTTTTGATTTTACATGGCTTTGGACAATATAAAAAGGGTCTTGATTTTGCATAATCATGACATTGTTAAACGATCTTGAATTTTCATAGCATTTTTCATCATAACTTCTCTCACCAAATCTTATTCAATTACAATCAACCTAATATAGATTAATAATTGTTTTAAATACAATAAATTCATTCTAAATATAAATAGTTATTTAGTAATATAGATTGGAGGTTGGTGGTATGATGTGATGGACTTAGTCCTTAGGTGGAAAGTTTCATTGTAAGGCTATTTTAGTATTCTTCTTAAAATAGTATTCACCTTTAATGATAGCATATATACAAAGGCTTTGTAGATAAGTTTTTGATCAGTCTTTCTCTTATATATGTTGAGATAGTATATACAAGCCCAATTAATTAAAAGAGCCCTAGGGGCCCTGAGGTGAGAAGTCACACTTTGTTGTTGATGGTAATATCGAATAATGTTTTAATAAATTATGTTGGAAGGCTTTGTCTTCGTTATCCTAACTAATGTTTCATTCTTCAAAACAAAAAGCCAGCCAGCCCATAGGTTATATATATATATATGTACAAACCACAATAGACGAAGTATTCTAAGTTCCCTTTAAGGCTCATTTGAAGAAGAAGATTTTGTATCATGGGAATAATCCAATCGGGTACACAAATTTTTATCCTTTCCCTCCCACCACCTATGTTTTCAAAGAAAAAAGGGAATTGGTCAGGCCTAGCGCTTAAGGCTTCTAGTTCCTCTTCAATTCTATTTATTTTATTTGTCACATTGCATCTTTCATTTGACATTTAACTATGCAAATAAATATGTAGGGCAACTCTCTGTGTTATTTCAACTAGTTAAACTACCTTTCAAGGAAATGAGCTTATTCATCTCTATCACATTAGGCTCAAATGTTGGATCAATGTCCCATCTATCATCCTTATTCTCGATTGCTCCCCGCCCTTGCAAATAAATAGTTAGGGCATTCTTAAGTATGTCCTACATTCAAAATAAATCAATTGAGCTTTCAACATCACACCACTTAACATAAACAAACAAATATCTATGAGCACCCTATCAAGATTTGCATTGAATTATAGCCACCCTTCTCATTTTGACCAGCTTGATCTATGAGCAACCTTTACTTCTCTTAATTAGCTTGTTAAGGAATGTGCTTGGCTATATAATATAGGGCAGCCCCATTTCTGACATTGGAGGAAGCACATGGCATGGTAAGCAAAGTATCTGTAAGAATTCTATCTCATTGGGGTCCAATTAGTCTACCACAGTGTTAAAAATGAGGGGAGATGACTTTTTTTAAATGATAAAAGGCAAAGTGGCATATCAGAATTTTTTTATTCAAGGGAAGATATGGATATAGATATCATAGGATATTTAAGGCTAATTGCCTTATCTTAATATCGAAGAAAAAGGATAGCTTTTCGCTAGGCTGATTTTTGAAGACATGTATTAGTAATTCTATCTCAATGCACTTAGAAATGTTTATTACTTGTGCATTAGTTACTATGAAACTCAACCATAATCCTGATCGAATTAGAGTGGTTTATGTGTTTCACTTTTATCTATGCATTTTTTTTGTCATTAAAGAAATCATGCTTATAGATGGCTAACTAAGCTATTTCTTTTATGTTGTTATTTCTTAGCTTCACTCTAGTCTCCCTTAGCCAACTTTCATTATCTTCAGAAACTCGATCCTAGCTTGCTCATTTTGATGCTTTGCTTTTTCTTTTTTCTAGTTTTTTTCACTAGCCCCTACATTCTTTTCTCAAATACTATGCAAGTTGTATATATATAGATATATATATATGATGTATATATGTTACTTTTCGTGTCCATATTTTCTTTCCCTGCATTATAATCATAGTTGTTAGCTCATAAAATATATCATTTATTATTTTCTTATTTTTATATATTATGTATTATATCGTATCATGTAACATAAGTTTTTTCATGGTGTAAAAAATATGTAAAAAAATAAATTTGTATAAATGTAAATTATAGGTATGAATTATAGTATATGATAATAAAAGTGTAACCTTTTGTATAAGATTATGTTGCTTATTTTTTTATGATTATTTTATTAATTCCTTTGTATATTTGAATAATTAATATAATAAATTATTTAACAAGAAAAATTAATTTGATTTTTTTAAAATTTTAGAAAATAGTTGAGAATGTATGAATTGTTCTATCATAGTATCAAATGTCATATCATGTTTGGTATTTGTATTGTAAGATATGTTTTAAAATAAGATATAAATTGTGAAACCTATTAACTTTCATTAAAAAATATATGTTGTATTATTGTATCATTTCTTGTATCACAAGTTTCTAACTAATATGATCATAATTATTTGGCATTTTTTTTTCTATCTATGATGTTAATTTGGTGATGACATGATGCTTTTTTCCCATTGATTTAGAATATCAATAATTATCAATCATGGGTGTGAATTTTTTAGTTAATGAATATTGTTTAAATAGGATGAGTATCAGCATCATCAATATGTTTGTTTCTTTTGTGTTATTAACATTATCAACCATATATAACATAGTACGTATAATAACTTATTATTTTGTAGTAGTTGTTCATAATAATAATTAGGGCTGCTAATGATATGAGTCGAGCTCGAGTCGAGTTCGAGATCAATTGAGCTCGAGTAGAGTTCAAGTTCAATTGTTAATATTTTGAGTAATGTTAGTGCCTAGAAAATTTTCCTCAAGGAATTGAGATAGATATCAATTTTAAATTGAGAATATAGAGGCAAAATGCTTAGTCATAGTCATTGTATTATGAGAGTTGATATTTATATATTGCATCAAATAGAAAAAGTTTATATGTTTGACTGTGAAAATCAAATAACTAAGCATTCAAATTTGATATATAAAGAGAACATAAGCATATTGAAATTGATTTTCATTTCATTAGAAGTAAAATCTAATATAATTTGTATGTAAGGTTGCTATTGCTTACACTTATTTTTATGATGGCTAATCATATAGTCTCATATCAATTTTAATCTTAGCTAGATTTGTCATCTTTTTTGATCAATATTGACATTGATAAGTTTATTTGTCATCTTTTTTTTCCACCAATAGGTTTGCTCGTGATGTAGAACTACACACACAAGCTATCAAATTACATGATTAGAATGCTGTGTATTGGGCTAATCATGCAATTGTCCATGCCAAACTAGAAACAAATGGGTGTGATATAATGGATGCTTCCATGGATATTGATTGTGATCATTACTATTCCAAGGGACATAATGCATCATGAGTCTGCTACGCATACTTTTTTTCTTCTTCCTCCTAACATTTGTCTAAAATTACAGGGTTATTATAGACGAGGTGCTGCATATCTTACCATGGGGAATCACAAATAAGCATTGAAGGACTTTCAGTAGGTTCCAATCATATCAATAAGCTTGGTTCACAAACTTCATTCATCTTGAATCAATACCATGTTTGAAGCTGTTTCAGTCAACATATTTGATGATCCTGAACACCCATTGATCTCTTTCATCATAACTTCTATGATGAACATGAATCAGGTTAAAAAATTTTCCCAGCGGATCGAGATGCTGCCTAGAAGTTTGAAGAGTGTAAGAACTAAGAAGGTAGTATTGAAGCTCAAGTTTGAAAGAGCCATAGTGGTGTCCAGATCTGCATGGAAGTCTGTAGCAGATTCAATTGATCTTCATTCTATGGAATCACCTAACCTGTATGAGCTAGCTCATAGTCTTTTATTTATTATTTATAGGCTTGGGTTTCTCTTATATTGTAGTTACAATACAAGTAAATATCATTTGTCCTTATATTACAAGTTGTGACTTGGTGTGATGGTAAATATCTTTCTCCAAAGATAATTGGCCTTGAGTTCGAGATATCAAACTCTCTTAGATCCTGTGTCAATTAGGAACCTCATGTGCTTGGTATGGTCTTTATCATCATACTTATATTGTATGGATGCCTTGTAACAATGATATTATAATGCATATATATATATATATATATATATATATATATATATGCAGATGTATGTGTTAAGTGGGAGCTTCATATTCTAGGAAAAAAGAGTCAATTTCTTCAAACAGATGGGAATCTTTTTGTTACAGCAAAAGCTTTTTCCGCTGGTGTGATTTTTTCTACTGGCTTTGTTCATATGCTCTTTAGAGGGTCACAGGCATTATCTAATCCATGTTTGCCAAAGTATCCATGGACTAAGTTTTCTTTTTCTAGTATTTTTGCTATGGCTGCATCTCTGTTGACTCTTCTACTAGATTCTGTTGGGACTCAATATTATGTAAGAAAGCATCACAAGCATGAGGTGAACGTGCAGGTGGGATGTGTAGATGTGTCAAATCTTCAGTTATCAAATACTGTGCAGGTTTCAGAGGTGAAGAACTTTAGCGGATCAAAGGAGAAGTTGATTGGCGAAGAAGATGGAAGTGGGAATGAGATGCACATTGTTGGAGTTCATGCCCATGTTGCTCATCATAGACCTAAATATTCACATGAGCAGGGTGCAGACCATGGATACATGGTGGATAATGGCATGGGGCATGGGCATGATCATGGATTTGGTGATGGTGACATGGAGAGTGGTGTTTGACATGTTGATTCACTGGTGAGTAATTTCTTGCTTGTTGCTTGTCCCTGTCTCTTTTTATTTTTGAGTTTCCTTGGAAAAGTTGAAAAAAATTAGTAATTCTATTTTATCTAATTTAGAAATAACAACTTACTTTTTTTGAAGAAAAGGTCAATCATAAAAATCATACATAAGAAAATATATGTGGGTAGATGCCACATTTGAATTACAATGCAATAATGTCGTGCAGAGCTTTATCTAGAAATTAGGAATTGTGAATAGTCTAGACATAGCTTGGCCATTCCTATTTTCTTTCATCACATATGTGTATAATTCAAATTGAATGTACATACTTGTTGTTGTGTTGTAATATGCATTGTGAGGAGGCTCTACTTAATGCACATGGCTTTCACTTCAACATGAGATTTAAGAGATATTAATATCTTGATAGTCTTATGTCTAAAAATTAGAGAGATTATGTATGATTAGTCTCAAACTTTAAATTTATTATCTTTGGACAAAAATAGTTGTTATTGTGTCAAGATATGATCTTCATTATATTCATGTATATATATTTTCATAATCATTAGTTATTTTTGTATTTTTTTTTGCACAAAAATCATTTATTTTGAAATATTTATGAGATTTAGTGAGGTGAAGTTTATGTTTTGTAGCATATTTAATAATTTTTGCTTTGCTTGCTTTTGTATACTACCTATGATGAAAATTATTGTTGTAGGCGAAAGAATAAAATATCATATATTAACTTTTATTTTGAATTATTATAGTCTTTGTTAAACTATAATTTTTTATGTGTGGTTTAGTGATGTTATTTTTGAGATTTATTGCCTAGTGAGATGAGAGTTAATACTTAAGGATAAATTGATGGTCAAAAAATAACCTAATAATAAAAATGTTAAATATTAATAATTTTATCTCCTAATTTTCTAGTTGTCTTTTTTATACGAGTCCACTCAAAAATTATGTTTTATTCTTATCCTTAATTTTATTCTTTATTATTAAAATTCCAGTGTTGTTCTTAAAAAGCCTACATCGTAATGATTTTCCTAAAATGTCTTATATAAAGTAAGGTGCATTTTATTTTGCATATAATTTTGCATAAAAACATGAATAATGTTGGATTTTATTTTGGCAGCAGTGGCAGCGGTGGCACTGGTAGCAATGGCAGTAGTGGTAGCACCGATAGTGGAGGCAGTGCCGACACCAGGCATTAGTGATATAGGTGGTAGTGACAGCAGCACCGGCATCATCGACAGCACCGGCATCACTGGCAGTAGTAGCAGAGGCGGTAGTGGAGGCTGCGACAGTGGCATCAGCACTGGCAGTAGTTGGCAGTACTAGCAGCAACGGCAGTAGTGGCCGCACAAGCGGTGGTATAACCAGTGGTGGTGGTAGCAATGGCAGCATGTGGTGGCAGCGATGGTAGTGATTGCAGCACCTGTAGCAACGGCATTGGCTGTAGCTGCGGCAGTGGCAGCATCAATAGCGAGAAGGGCAGCAGCAATGACAAGGGCAATGACAGTGACAACGACAGAGGGAGTAGCAACAACGGCAAAAATGTGGTATATACATATGTATATAATCAGTATATATGTAGATATAATACTACAATATTTATGTACATAAATACTTAGTATATATGTACTCAGTATATATGTATGCATAATGCTTAGTTTATATGTAGATATACTGTAGTAATATATGTATGAGTGAAATGCTAGTATATATGTACATATTTATTGTAGTAATATATATTTATAAAACATCGTTTTTTTATCTTTTGATTTGATCGAGTTGTTTACATTTCTTACACATATGGTACCACATTGTTACCCATACGAAGCTCGTATAAGTGAAGGGACTTTTCAACAGACATGACTCACCCTGACTTGGATAGTTTTTTCACAGCAGAATGTTGGTGATCGGAGGAGTAGAGGGAGAGAAAGCAATGTCAATGCATGGATAGATTATATTTTATGTACTATCGGTATATACAATGATTAATAAGATGTAATATAATCTTATTATTTTGTTATTTTAGTTATTTAAAATATTGTATTAGAATAAGTAATTAAATGAATTTTTTTTGTTTAATTTAAAATTTTCATTTATAGTTTTTGTTTTATTCAATTTAAATAAAAATATTAAATTATTTAATTAAATTTTTGTTGAAGTTATATGAAAATCAAACTTTAATTTTGTTTGTCCATGTCTATAATAATGTATTCTTATATATCTGTGAATAGTTTGTGTGTCTCATAATTTTTGGTTAGAGTTTTAGCCTATTATAGGTTTTTAAAAGCCTATTATCAGTGGCGGTAGTGGCGGCAGCACCAGCAGCGATAGTAGCAGCGGTAGCGACAGTGGCAGCAATGACGGTGGTAGCTGCGGCAACGATGGTAGTGGCGGCCAACGACAGCGGTGGGCGCCCGGGAGTGCGAGGCAGTGGTGTCAGCGGTGGTGTCCAGTTGGCGGGAGGCAGTGGGAGCAGGGGATGCAGCGCAGCAGTGGTAGTGGCGGTAGAAGTGTAAACACCGGAAGCACGACAGCACCAGAAGCAGCGGCAGAGGCAGCAGGCCAGTAGTGGTAGCAATGGCAGCGGTGATAGCGGCATAGTGGGGGCAGCGGTAGCAGCGGCAGCAGCCACTGCGTAGGCAATGGCAGCGCTTAGTGGCGGTAGTTGCGGCAGCAGAGGCAGCCATGGTAGCAGCAGTGGCATTGACATCCACAGTGGCATTGGCATTGGCAGCGGCAGGGGCAACAGCACCAGTGGCAATTGGCAGCGGTGTGGCAGAAGCGGCAACGTCAATAGGAGCAGAAGCAACATCAACAAATGTGGTATATATGTACATATAAAGTCGTATATACGTATATATAATACTGCAATATTTTATGTACATATATACTGAGTATATTTGTACTCAGTATATATGTACACATATACTATTGTTTTTATGTACATATACTGTAGTAAAATATGTACTAGTGAAATTCTAGTATATATTTACATATATACTATAGAATTATATATTTATCAAAAGATAACATTTTTTTTATTTTAATTTGAC
Organism: Sapria himalayana; assembly: GCA_029783825.1. Classification (NCBI taxonomy): domain Eukaryota; kingdom Viridiplantae; phylum Streptophyta; class Magnoliopsida; order Malpighiales; family Rafflesiaceae; genus Sapria; species Sapria himalayana. The sequence continues at coordinate 16,570 of JAREIK010008839.1, forward strand.
TGAGTGGTTTAAATTTCTTTCAGATATGATATAGCATTGTTCCTCATACAAAGCATATATAAGTGATGAGATTTTTTACTAGATATTACATGCCGTTACTCGGACAACTTTGTCCCAGTAGAAAAAGATGATCGGATGAGTAGATAGAGAGAAAGCAATGTAATGAATGGATAAATATACTTTATGCATGGTCGGTAGATATATTGATGAATAAAATGTAATAAAATTTTGTTATTTTTTTAATTCAATATGTAAAATATTGAATTAGAATAAGTTATTAAATGAATTTATTTATTGTTTATTATAAATTATCATTTTAGTTTCATTTTTATTCAATTTGATATAAACATATTTAATTATTTAATTAAAAAATTTTAAAATAAATTAAATTTTGAAAATACTTTTGAAATTAATATAGCCTAGGAAATATTCCCTAGCTAATTTTGCAAGGTTTACCTAGCTAAATTAATTAGGGAAATAATACTATGCTAAATTAGCTAGGGAAAAAATCAGTTGGTAATTAGCAAGGATAGATCCCTTGCCTAAATTAGCAAGGGAAAGATCCATTGCTAATTTAGCTAGATAAATTTCGTTAGCTAAATTAGCAAGGGAAATCTTTTTTTTAGCAATGGAATTTTCGATTGCTAAATTTATTTAGCTAGGGACTATTCTTGTCGCTAAAATTTAGTGACCAGCACTTTAGCTTGGGAATATTCCGTCGTTATTTTTGTTTTAGCGACGGAAACTATATTTAGCTAGCTAATTTAGCAAAGTAATTGTCTTTTTTAGCAAGACCTTTTTTCGTTGCTAAATTTTTTAGCTAGGGATACTTTTCCTTGCTAAATTTTAGCTAGGAGCACTTTAGCTTGGGAATTATCACTAACTATATGAGATTTTTCTTGTAATGATAGTCATAAGATAGAGACAAAATAGACAGAGAGATAGATAGACTGATAGATAGATAGATAGAATGACACATTGACAGACATATAGATAGATAAAAAAATAGATAGACAAATAGACAGACCAATAGATAGTCAGATATAAGATAGAAACAAGATAGATAAATAGATAGATAGATAGATAGACATAATGATAGATAGACAGATCAATATATAGATAGATAGACAAAAAGTATACATATAGATAGATAAATAACAGATAATACACAGATTATATAACAAACAGATAGACAAACAAATATACAAACAATTAGATAGACAAATAGAAAAGAGATTGACAGACAGACAGACAGACAAATAGATAGACAGATAGATAGACAGACAGATAGACATATAGACAAATAGATAGGTATACAGAGAGATAGATAAAGAGACAGACAAATATTCACACAGATAGATAGATAGAAAGATCGATAGAAAGACAAATAGATAGACTGACAAACAGTCAGACGATAGATAGAAGACAGATATACAGATAGACAGATAGACAGATAGACAGATAGATAGCAGATAGACAGATAGATAGACAGATAGACTTACAAAAAGACAGAATAAAAACAAAATTATAGACAAGCTAGTAGACAAACTTTTTATACAAATAGACAGATAGATAGATATATAAACAAAAAGAAAGATAAAGAGAAGGATAGATAGAGTGACAGATAGAATGACAAATTGACAGACAGAATCATAGACAAATAGACAGACAGATAGACAGAAATCTAGATAGATAGATAGAAATAGATAGAAAGATAGATAGATGGACAAATACAAAAATGGTTAGACTGACTGATTGACACACAAATACACGAATAGATAGATGGACACATACAAAGACAATTAGACTGACTGATAGGCATACAAATAGATGAATAGATAGATAGATAGATAGAAATACCTATAGATAGATATATAGACATATATATATAGACAGATAGATAGACATACATAAAAATAGACAAATAGATTGACAAATAGATAGACATACAATTAGATATATAGATAGAAAGACAGATAGATAGCCAGATAGATTGACAGAAAGATAGACATATAGAGAAATATATGATAGATAGATAGACAGAAAAAACAGATAGATAGTTGGATAGACAACTAGATATACACATAAATAGACAGACAGATAGATAGATAGACGGATAGATAGACATAGATAGATAGATAGACAATCAAACAAAAATACAATCATATAGATAGATAGATAGATAGACAAATAGATAGATAGATGCACATACAGATAGATAGACTAATAGGCATACATATAGACAAAAAGATAGACAGACAGATAAACATATAGATAGATAGATAGATAGAGAGGCACATAGTTATACATATAAACAGATAGAGAGATAGATAGACAGACAGATATAAAAGAGATAGATCGTTAGACAAACATATAGATAGATAGAAAGATAGATAGATAGAATATAAAGAGTAGATTGAAAGATAGACAAATAGATAAATAGAGAGATAGACAAATAGAGAGACAGACATATAGGTAGAGAAAGAGATATACATATATATAGATAGTTTGGTTGAAGGTATACAGGCAGTTAGACAAATTGATAAATAGATAGATATTGACAGATAGATAACTAGATAGATTAATAGATAGATAGATAGATAGATAGATAGAAACATAGATAGACAAATAGACATAGTGATAGAAAGACATATATGAGATAGGATAGATTGGACAAATAAACAGAAAATAGATAGAAAGATCGACAAACAGATAGACAAACATATAATAGATTGACTATATAGATAGATAGGTAGTAACTAGATAGGATAGACAGATAAATTGAAACACAAATTGATACATAGATAGATAGACAGATAAACATATTAATTAAGAGACAGATAGATAGAAAGATTGAAACACAAATAATAGGCATACAAATTGATAGACAGATAGGTAGATAGATAGATAAACATATAAAAAGAGAGATAAATAGACAGACTAATAGACAGATAGAAATATAGATAGATAGATAGACATATAGACAAATATAAAGACAGACAGATAATAGATATATCGACATATACATAGGTAGACAATAATAGATAAATAGATAGGAAAGATATATCGATAGATAGACAAACACATCGAACGAAAGATATATAGATAGATAGACCAATAGATATATAGAAAGATAGAAATGCATATATATAAAATAGATAGATAGATTGGCAAAATAGACATACATTTAGCAACGACAGATTGATAGATAGACAAACAAATAGATAAACATATAGACATATAGAAAAATAGGTCGATAGACATACAAACAAATAGTATATATAGATAGATATGATAGATAGATGATTGATTGATTGATAGATTGACAGACATATAGATAGGCAGATAGATAGTTAAATAGACAGATATATAGACCAATATCATAAATAGATAGTTAGATAGTTAGATAGACAATTAGAAAGAAGGATAGATAGATAGACTGATAGACTGATAGACTGATAGACTGATAGATAGATAGAAAGATAAATATATAGGTATATAGATAGAGAGACAGATATACAGATAGATAGATAGACAGACAGACAGATAGACAGATAGATAGACATACATATAGAAAGACAGAAAGACAAACATATAGACAGGATGATAGACAAACTTTCATACAGATAAATAGACTGACAAAAGATAGACAGAAATAATGATAGAGAGAAAGACCAATAGAGAGATAGATAGAAAGACAAATTGACAGAAATATTCATAGAAAAATAGATAGATAAATAGATAGAATATAGATAGATAGAAATAGATAGATAGACAGATAAATGGGCAAATATATAAATGGTTAGACTGACTAATAGACACACAATACACGAATAGCGAGATAGATACATACAAAGACAAATAAACAGACTGATAGACATACAAATAGATGAATAAATAGATTGAAAAAAATAATAGATAGATTGATAGACACATATATAGATAGAAAGATAGATAGATAAACATACAGACATATAGACAAATGTATAGACATACAATTCGATATTTAGATAGAGAGACAGATAGACAGCCAGATAGATAGACAAAAAGATAGACAGATAGACAGATAGATAGATGAATAAATGGATATACAAATAGATATACACATAAATAGACAGACCACATAAATAATTGATAGAACGACAGATAAATAGATAGATAGACAAACAAAAACAAATTAATAGTCATATAGATAGCTTAGATAGCTAGATAGATAAATAGACAAATATAAAGATACTAGACATACAGATAACAAGATATAGACAGACAATAAGACAAATATGATACATATATAGATCAGCCTCAATATACATACATATAGACAGATAGACAGATAGAGAACTGACAGATCAAATAAAAGAGCTTAGACATATAAAGTAGGATAGACATATAGAGAGATAGACATATAATAGAAAGTGATATAGAGATATAGATAGATATATTGGTAGAAAGGTATACAGATAGTTAGACCAAATGATAAACAGATAGATAGACTGACAGATTGATTGATAGAAAAAAACATAGATAGACAAATAGACGGACTAATAAAAAGACATATAAAATTACAGATAGATTAACAAATAGATAGAAAGATAGACAGATTGATCGACTGATACAGTGATAGACATATAGATAGATAGATATATAGATAGATAGGCAAAAAATATATAGATAGAAAAATAGATAGATAGACAATATGATAGATATATAGACAGACAGATAAACATATTGATAGATAGATAGATAAAAAGATTGAAATGCAGAATGATAGGCATGCAAATAGATAGATAGATCGACAGATAGATAGACGACATATAGAAAGAGTGATAGTCAAATAGATAGATAGATAAATAGATCGACATATTGACAAATAGATAGATGGACAAATAGATAAATAGATAGATAGACATATAGATTAAAAGAGAAATAACAAATAAATTGACAGATAGATCAAACGATAGATAGACAGACAGATAGACAAACATATATGTAGAAAGATAAGAGGCAGATAAATAGATACATAGATAGGCAGATAGATAGACATTTAGAAAGAAAGATAGATAGATAAACAGACAGAAAGAAAGATAGTAGATCGACATAAATACAAACTACTATAGAATAAATAGATACATAGATTGATAGATAGATTGCCAGCCGGTTAGATAGATAGATAGACAGTTAGATAGACCAATATATAAATAGTTAGATAGACAGTTAGATAGAGAAATAGAGTAGATAGATATATAGAACAAATAAACTGATAGATAGATCGACATATAGATAGACATATAGGTAGATAGATAGAGAAAAGATAGACAGAATACAAACAGACAGATAGATAAACAAATAGACATAGATAGATAGACTTATATATAGATTGATAGATGGAAGGATAGACAAATAGATAGAAAGTCAACCATGCAGACAGATTGATAGACAAATAGGCATATAGATAGACAAATAGAAATACAGATAGACAAATAGTCAGACGATAGATAAATAGAAAAAATATGTTTAATACGCAGAAAGACAAAGAGATAGACAGATAGATTGATAGATAGATATAAAGGTATGATAGAAATAGATAGACAGACATATAGTCAAATAGATAGACATATAGTCAGATAGATAGCCAGAAAGAGAGACAGACCGACATATAGATATACAAATATACAAACAAATAGATTGACATATAGACAGAGTCACAAATAGATAGATAGATAGTCAGACCTATAGATAGATAGAAAGATGTACAAATAGATAGATTGATAGAAAGATGTACAAATAGATAGATAGACAAAAAGATAGAAACATAAATCAACAAATAGATAGACACAAACAGATATATAGATATATAGAAAGACATATATATAGATAGATAAACAGACAGATAGATAGACATATTGAAAGATAGTTAGATAAATAGATAGATAAATAGATAGATAGACAAATAGTTAGATAGATAGATAAATAGATATACAACCTGATAGACAAATAGAAAAATAGATAGATATACAGATAAAAAGATAAATAGATAGACATATTGATAGATAGAATTATATATAGACAAATAGACAAATAGATATGTGGATAGACATACAGAAAGATATTAAGAAAGATAGACAGATAAATAGATATACAGATAGACAGGGAGTTGGATAGACAGATAGATAGTTAAACAAACATATAATTAGATAGGTTGATAGAAATATAGATTGACAAGTAGGCTTATAAATAGACTGATAGATAGACAATAGATGGATAGAGAGATTGATAGTTAGAAAGACAGACAGATAGACAGACAATTAGATATACAAAAAGCTGGATAGATAGATAGAGAGATAGAAAAAAAGATAGATGAGACAAAAGATAGATAGATATATAGATAGATAGGTAATCAGATAGATAGCTGGATAGATAATAAGATAGATAAACAAATAGACAGACAAATGACATACAGAAAGAAAAAATATAGACAGACACAAAAATAGACAGATATATAGACAGATATACAGATAGATAGGCAAATAGAAAGAAAGAAAGATAGGCAGATAAAAATAGATAGATACATAGTTAGATCGATAAATAGACAGTCAAATAGTCTAATATATAGATAAATAGATAGACAGACATATAGACATACATATAGATAGACAAATAGAAGACTTATAGACAGATTGATAGATAAACTGATAGGCTGTTAATAGACAAGCAGTTAGATAGGTAGATAGACAAATGGATATGTAGACAACTAGTTAGATAGGTAGACAAACATATAGATATACAGATAGAAAGACAGATATAAACATAGATAGATAGTCAGATATATGGACAGAAAGCCATACAGATATATAGACAGATAGACAGATATATATGAAGATAGATAGACATATATACAGATAGGCATATAGATAGACAAATAGATAGACAGATAGATAGATAGACAAATAGAAATAAAGAAATAAAGATAGATAGATAGATAGACAAATAGTAGAAAATTTTACAGATATATAGATAGACAGACAGACAGATAGATAAACAAATATACAAATAGATATATAGAGACAGATAGATTTATTGAAAAAGGTAGATATAGAGACATATAAATAGAATTAGACATATAGACTCACAGATAGACAAATAGAAAAATAGACAGATATATAGATATACAGATAGATAGACAGACAAATAGATAAACATATAGAAAGAAAGATATACAAATTAATAAACTATTATATAGATGGATAAATAGACAGAAAGATAGATAGATAAATAGATAAATATACAAACAGATATATATAAGACAAGATAAATAGACAGACAAAGATAGATGATAGATAGAAAGATAGCTAGAAACAAATAAATATATAGAAGATATATAAATAGAAAGATAGATAGAAGAAAGGTAGAAAGATAAATAGATAGATATAAGACAAGATAGATAGATATATAGACAGACAAATATACAAACAGATAAATAGATAGATAGACAGACAAATATACAGGCAGATAGATAGATTAATAGATAGACAGATAGATAGACAGATAAATAGACATATAGACAAATAGATAGACAGACTAAAAGATCGATAAATAGATAGACATATAGATAGATAGATAGACATACTAATAGACAGAAAGATATATAGATTGATAGACTAATAGATAGAATGATAGAAAGATAGAAAGATAGACAAATAAACATATAGATTATTAGACCGATAGACATATAGATAAATATACAGATATACAGACAAATAGACAGATAGATAGACAAACAAATAGAAAGACTGATAAATTATATATAGACAGATAGTAAGACAAATATATAGAGAGACACAAAAATATTGACGGATAGATCGATAGATAGATAGATATACATATAGATATATTGATAGATAGCCAAATAAATAGATAAACAAAAAGATAGACAAATAAAGATACATTTAGATACATAGATTGAGAGTTAGATAAATGGTTAGATAGATAGACATACATATAGATAGACATATAGATAGAATATAAGACTAGTAGATAGATAGACATATAAAGATATTAATAGATAGAAATATAGATAGATAGTTAGATATACAAATATAAAGAAAGACTGACAGACAAATAGAGTGAGAGAGAGATAGATAGATAGATAAACAAATAGATTATAGACAAATAGACAGACAAATAGTCATATAGATAGATAGGCAGCAAATGGACAGACATACCAACAAAAGATAGATAGATACATAGACAAATAGATATATAGATAGATAGTAAAATAGATTGACAAATAGATAGACAGATAAACAAATAGACAGATAGACAAATAGATAGATAGATAGAGATATAAATAGACTATAGACATACAAATAGATAAATAAATAGACAGATATAAAGATAAATAGATAGATAGATACATATGTTACTAGGCAAATAGGCAGATAGATAAACATACAGATAGACATATAGATAGATAGATAAATAGTTATAAAGAAAGATAAATATAGACAGATAGACAAACAAACAGATAGTAATATAGATAAATAGATATACATACAGATAGACTGACATATAGATAGGCATATAAATAGATAGACAGACTGACAGATAGATATATAGAGAGATAGAAAGATAGATAGATAAACAAATTGATAGAAACAAAGATACACAAACAGAATGACAAACAGAAAGACAAATTGATAGATGGATAGATATAAAGACAAATAGATAAATAGATAGTTAGATAGACAAGCATATAGATAGATAAACATACAAATAGACAGAGAAATATATATATAAATAGACAGATCGACATACTGATAGACAAACATATACATAGAATGATATACAAATAGATAGACACACAAAGAGATAGATAGATAACTATATAGATAGATATATAGATCGAAAGAAATATAGATAGATAGACAAAAAGATAAACAAACATACAGATTTAAAAAAAATAGATAGATAAATAGATAGACAAATTGACTGATAGACATACAAATTGACATATAGATAAACTTACAGATTAACAGACATATAGATATATAGATAGACATGTAGATAGATATATAGATAGATAAATATATAGGAAGATAGATAAATAGATAGACAAATAGATTGATATATAGAGAGGCAAAGAGTAAGACAGATGACACATAGATAGATAGACAAATAGATAGACAGTTAGATAGACAGATAGAAACACTAAAAGATAGAGAGATAGACTGACAGATAGACATATTAATAGACAGATAGGCAGATAGAAAGACAAATAGATAAATAGATAGATATACAGATAGATAGACAAATACGTAAATAAAAGATATAGATAGACAGACAGAATGACAAACATATATAGAGACATGTATATAAACACATAGAAATACATATAGACAGAAAGATAGACAGAAAGATAAACAAACAAATTTATAGACAAATAGATAGATAATTATATTGACACACAAATAGACAGATAGAAAGACCAAAAAATAGTCAAATTGATGACATACAGATAGACATACAGATAGACAAATATATATAAAGACATATAAATAGATAGATAGACAAACAAATAGATACAAAGATAGGCAGATAGATAGAATGACAGATAGATAGACAAACAAATAGATACAAAGATAGATAGATAGATAGAAAGTCAGATAGATAGAAAGATAGACAAATTGATAAATATATAGATATATAGACAAATAGACAAACAAATCGACACATACATAGACAGACAAGTATACTAACAGATAAATAGATATAGAGATAGTCAGATAGATAGAGGACATATAGACATACATATTGTCAGACAAATTGATAGACATATAGATAGAGAGATAGATAGACAGACAAATAGATAGATAGATATATAGATAGACAATTAGAAAGTCAGTAATAAAGAAAGATAGAAACACAGATAAATAGATAGATAGACATATAGATTAACAGATAAATAGGCAGATAGATCGAAAGATATATAGAAAAACTGATATATTGATAGATATATAGATTGATAAAGAGACAGATAGGCAGTCAAAATGAGAAATAGATATACCGACAAATAGGTAGATAGATAGTATATTGATAGACAGACATATAGACAGACAGATTGACATATATTAGACAAATAGACAGATAGATAGACTAATAGATAAAGAGATAGGTGGACAAATAATAGAAAGATAGACATACACAATGATAGATAGATAGATAAATTGATAGACATGTAGAAAAATAGATAGACAGACAGTTAGATAGATAAATAGATAGACAGATAGGCAAATAGACAGATAGAAAGATAGATAGATAGACAGATTGATTATATAATAGATAGAAAGATAGACATACATATTTTTAGATAGATAGACCCACAAATTGACAAAAAAATATAGATATATAAACTGATAGATACACAGGCAAATACACAGACAAATTTTGAATGATAAATAAAAGATAGATAGACATATAGATAGATACATAGATATATTAATAGACAGATAGATATACAAATAGTTAGATAGATAGATAGACTAAGTGACAGACATATAGATAGACATACAAATAGATAGACATACAAATATATAGACAGATAGATAGATTCATAGATAATTTGAAAAATATGTAAATAGATAGATAAATAGATATATATATACAGATAGATAGACAGATAAATAGATAGGCTTACATACAGATAGATAGATAAAGATAGATAGATAGACAAAATATAGATAGATAAATAGACAAATAGATAGAAAGATAGACAAACATATAGACAGATATATATATATATATATACAAGAAGATAGAGAGATATATAGATAGAAAGATCTAGATATAGATACATAGAAAAATAGTTTGACAGATAGATAGATAGAATATAGTTATATAGATAGAAAGACAAAAAAGGGATAGATAGATAGAATGATAGATAGCTAGATAGAGAGACATGCAGACATACAAGTATATAGACATATATATATATATATATATATATATATATATATATATATATATAGATTAAAGCCATATAGATAGACAGATATAAAGACATATAGACCGACAAATAGACATATAGATAGACTCAAATATAGATAGATAGTTTGACAGATGGTCAAATAGTTAAATAGATAGAAAGTTAGATAGACATATAGAAAGATAGATAGCTAGAATGATAGACATAAAGATTGATTGAGAGATAGATAGATAGATAGACAAATGGATAGACAAATAGATAGATAGACTTATAAACATATAGATAGACCAATAGATAGATTAATGATAGATAGATAGACAAACCCTTAGAGAGACATATAGATAGATATATAAAAAAATATAAAGATAGACAAACAAATAGATAGAACAGATAGAGGATATATAGATTTATAGATAGAGATATAGATAGACATATAAGTAGATAGATAGACACAGAGATAGATAGACCTATGGACAGACTAATAGACAGACAGATTTACAAACATATAGACAGACATATAGATAGAAAAAGATAGACAGATAGATATATAGATAGTTAGACAGACAGATAGATAGAAAGATAAATAGCCATATAGATAGATAGAGAAATAGATAGGCAATTATTCAGATAGATACATAGACATATAGAAAGAAAGATAGATAGATTTATAGATAGAGAGATAGATAACGAGATAAATAGATGGATAGACAAATAGATAAATAGATTGATACATAGATCGATAAATAGATTGATAGATAGAGAGATAGACATGTAGATAGACAATTTTATCGACATATAGACAAACACATCAAAATATTGATAGATAGACAAATAGATATACAGATAGACATACAAATATACAACTAGACAAATAGATAGATAGTCAAATATACAGACATATAGATAGAAAGATAGACAAATAGATAGATACATAGATATACATATAGATAGACAGATACATATATAGACAGATACACAGACAGATAGATAGCTAGATATATAGATAGATTGATGAATAGACAGACATACAGATAGATAGCTAGATATATAGATTGATTGACGAATAGATAGACAGATAGATACATAGACAGATAGATAATCAGAAAGATAAATAGATATATAGTTAGATAGATAGGTTAGACAAATAGACAGATAGATAGATACACAGATGGAAAATTATATAGGTAGACAGATCGAAAATCAGATTGAAAAATGGTTAGAGAGCCAAATAGATAGATAAAAAGACAGACATAAAGAGAAACAGATAGTCAGGTTGAAAGAAAGAAAGATAGATATAAAGAAATAAAGATAGAAATATGGATAGAAAAATAGATAGATAGATAGGTAGATAGATGGATAAACATATAGATAGAAAGATAGATAGACAGATAGACAGATAGATAGATAGATAGTTATATAGATAAATAGTTAGAAAAATACATAGATAGATAGATAGACATGTAGATAGATAGACAAATAGATAGAAAAATTGACATACAAATAAACAGACAAATAGATAGACACATAGATAGATAAACAAAGAATAGACAGATAGATAGACAATTTAATTGAAAAATAGACACACAAACAAACAGATAGATTGGTGAGAGAAATAAACAGATAAATAGATAGACAAATAACAAGATAGATATACAGATAGATAGATAATCTATTTGACAGAAAGATAGTCCTCTAGATAGATAGAAAATAGACAATAGATTAAATGGTATAAAGGTCAGACAATAGACTAGATAGATAGTAGATATATAGATAGATAAATAGACAGATAATCTACTAGATACATAGTCTAATAGATAGACAAATAGAAAATAGATAGATAGATAGATAGACAGACAGATTGATAGACATATAGATAGATTGATTGATAGAAATATAGATAGATAGATACACATACAGTTAGATAAAAGATAGTCTGACTAATAGACAGATAGATAGGCACACAGATAGATAGACATATAGATTGATAGAATAGATATATATATAAATAGATAGATATACAGATAGATAGACTAATAGAACACATATAGATACATATATAGATAGATAAATAGATAGAAAAACAGATAGATAGATAGATAAATAATAAATAGATAGATTGATAGACATATAAATAGATTGATAGATAGATCCACTGATAGATTGAGAAATACAAAGACTATCAAATAGATAGATTGATAAATAGAATAATAGATAGATATATAGACACACTAATAATAAGATGATAGACAAATATTAAGTTAGACAATTAGACAGAGATATAGACATACAAATAGACTGATAGATAGCCAGATGGATATACAAATAATTAGACATAGATATATAGACAGATAGACAGGTGGATATATATAGAGATTGATATAGAGTTAGACATACAAATAGATTGGTAGATGAACATATGGATAAAACAAATAGATATTAAGATAGATAGACTAATAGATAGACATATAGATAGACAAACAGATAGAGAGATAATGAGACATACGGATTGATAGAGATAGAGATAAACATATAGATATACATATACATAGACAAATATATAGACAAATAGACAAACAGAATGATAGACAAATAGATAGATAGATAGTCAAATAGACAGATAGATATATAGAAATACATAAAGAAAGAAATATAGATAGATAGATAGACATAGATAGACTAATAGATAGACAGATGAATAAACAGAAATAATGATAGACAGATAGATAGACAGATATATAGACTTATAGATATATATATATATATATATATATATATATATATATATATATATATATACAAAGACATAGATAGATAGGGATAGAGATAGAAAGACATATAAAATAGATAGAAAGAAAAATCAATTGATAAATTTACAAAAAGTTAGACGAATAGATGGAAAAATAGATAGAAAGATTGATAGACAACTGATAGGTAGACAAATAGTCAAATAGATAGATAAATAGATAGAGATAAATATAGACAGATAGTTAGACAGATAGATAGACAAATAGATAGATGGAAAACTAGATAGATTGACATATAGATGAAAAATAGAAAGACAGATAAAATTAAAGATAGATGGACAGACAAACAGACAGATAGATAAATAGATAGATAGAAAAATGGCAGATAGATTGACCAAAAAATAGATAGATACATAGATACACAAATAGATAGATAGATAGACATACAGATAGACTAATAGATAGACATATAGATAGATAGATAGACAAAATAGATAGACAAATAGATAGATAGACAGACAGACAGATAGATAGATTGATTGATAGATAGACAAATAGATAGACAGATTGATAGATAGACAAATAGACAAATAGACAGACATTGTCAGATAGATAGATAGACAATTAGATAAAGAGATAGACATATAGATAGATAGACACATAGATTGATAGAGAGAGTGGTCTATACTTTTAGTAGGTACAATAATAAAGAACTATAAGGGAGCACAAAACCTAAGTCGAGAATGTTAGAAAAAGAGAGTAGCAACAATTTGATGTTAAGGACACGATGAAAAAATCCAACAAGGTGGAGTGCAAACTACAATATTTTTATAACTAATGACAATAATATAGTGCTTCTTGGGAGGCAACTCAAGTAGTTAGTTTCAAATTAATAAAAATAATAAACTCATTGTACCTACTAATGCATACACAAAATAATAAATCCATATATTAAAGATTCCATTTCAAAAAAAATAAATCACTATGATACTAAAACTAATCAAGACAATTCTTATTATTTTGTTTTCGGTGATATTTCTCCTTTCTAGTTGATAACCTAAAAGATTTCCAGAGAGAAAGTAAGGCTTTATTTAGAGAATGAGCAATACTTTTAGTATATGAGTTGTTTGACACTATATGGATCGACTTTTTTAGGTTGTTTAATATGAATTTTTGAGTGTCTGCATTGATCTATGCTTTAAATGAATAAATTTTACTAAATTGTAATTTTGATGGAATTGGATAAATAATTGTGAAATCAAATATATTTTATGAAATTATGAACTTGGTGTAGTGATGACGTTATGTGATGACTTAAACAAAGAAAGTAATGGAAAGTCATAACATATCTCATGTCATGACTTCATTACAATATGCACAAGCTTATTGAGAAGTCATAGTAGCATTTATTGTATGTGATATTATGTAACAAGTGATGGTTATCTTCGTATGTCATGACTTTACCATCGAGTTATAATAGTTTTTTTATATGTAATACTATCTTTATGGTCACAATATTTCTGGAGATATGGTTACTATTTCTAAAACACAAGGATGGTTGCAACTTTATTTTCATATATTGCCAATTAAGTATCCCACAAGTGCAAGAAGTCACAACATTTTGCATTATAGGGACTTAATTAATACACAACTAAATATCACATACTACCAAGTTAATTTTAGTTGTTATAATATTTTCCACCATGACTTTGTATTTCATAGAATTTTGTCTACTAATGCCATTCTTATTATCATGACTTTGTGATCCAGAGAAGAAAAATCTCAGTGATGTTTATTCTTATCACCATGACTTTGCATTTTAGAGAGTACATATATCCGTCCTAGTCATTTTTGTTGTCATGATATGTTTTTAGAGAGTATTATCCTAGTTGTATAATTACTACTACCATGACTTTGTGCTCCAAAAAAGTGTTGCTACCATTGAGAATCCTCTATTCCACAATATGTCCCACCAAAATCTCGCATGAAAATTTACCAAATATCAAGCTAAATTAAAATATAATATTGGGTTAATGTACTTATGTTATAATGATGTGATTATGAATGCTTATTTGGGTGGTAATATTATTATTGAATATGGTAGATGTAGATGCTATTTAAAACTAAGATTTAGGATTTTAACTTTGTCATAGATTTATACATGTTGGTCATGATGGTTGGTGATAAGTAAGTCATGAGACACACTAATGAGATACTACAGAAAAGAAGTTATAGTCCTAATCTTATCGCATGAGATAAACCTATGCATGAAAAACTTAAGATTGATATAAGTTTTGGTAAGTATATATCTCATAAAGCATAAAGAACAAAAATATTTATACCTAATCCATTATGCATATTCAAAAAAAAATTGACTTCCAAATATTGTTGAGATTATGTGGAATCTCTAGCTTATAAGTTTTTCTATAGTATAATAGTTGTGTTGGAATTGGAAGATGATAACAGATAAGTCATGGGATACATATAAGTAGTAGTGTTCATAGGGTGATGATAATCCTATGAGTCATTTTCTCTTGTATGATTTCTATTAGAGAGATTTATGAAAAGTTATATGTTAGATGACATGATTATGACACTTATGAAGCTAAAAGTATAAAACCAATTATTACCCTATCATTTCATGTCTTTATCATGTTAGAGGATATAAAATAGAATGCATACTCAAAGAAATCATGAAGGGTTGTCGGCGTATTGCCTAAAATTTGTAGATATATGAATGACCCATGAATAAATCAAGTATTGTTTGGTGGTTAAATAAAAAATGTGCAACTACGTAGGGACTATTCTTGGTATTGATAGTCCAAGAATGATAATCACAAGTATATTAAGGGACACTTAGTGATTTCTGCATCAAAATACCCATAGTCGAACAATCGAGCATAATATTCACTAAATGCTAAAAAATTTTAGCATACTTAAGAAAATGAGTCAAACCTAGAGTCTTAAGTATCTTTCTGAAATACAAGTCAATCTACTTAACTCGAATAGCATTTAGTTATTATTGGTTGGTAAAACTAACTACATAATTCCTATATGATCAATATCAAGACTTAAAACTATCTTCACTACTTGTATGCCCCTATATTTGTAGGAAAATCTAATGGATAGAAATAATAACTTAACAAGCCTTTGAGACCATATGACAATAATAACTTTAAGTACTATAACAAAGTTAATAATAAGTAAGCAATACAAAATAGAGATACTTTAGAGTAAGTAATTTCACAAATAATTCTCAAAACAATGATGCATACAATTGTGGGAACACTAACAAACCATTAAAGGAGAGCTTCAATTTCATCTTCATTGATGCCATCCATAGAAAATCTTTTTTTTTCTTTTTTGTAGCTTCTTAGAATGTTGATGTCTTTCCAACCACTGTTCATAGAAAATATGCAATATTTAACTCCATAATATACTTTGAATACCATGTTGGTGCCCTCATCTCTCATATTGATTGTCATACCTCAAATACCTCAGATTCATTTGGTATTAAATCAATGACCCATGTAATTCATATTCAGGTTATTTGTTTCCAATAAAACTTAAAGTTTTTGTACTATCTCCTTATACCTCTTGCAATATATTTTTTCTAAAAGCTAATATCTATATAGATTATAATCCTGTAGGAAATTAGATCTCATAAAAAATATCTTTTCGCACCATCAGTATATCCCAAGATTATACAATTTCTAAATTTTAAATTCAGTTATGATATTTTTTGATATTGTACAAATAAATATATGTGAAAATATATAAAAGATTATACAATTTCTAAATTTTAATTTTAGTTATGATCGTGTCTTATTATCTCTATCTGTATCTGTAGATAGACAGATGATAGATCACAGATTGATAGACAGATAGAGTGACATATAAATAGACATATAGATTGATAGATATATAGATAGATAGACATACATATAGACATACAGATAGATAGACCAATATACAGACACAGTAGACATATATAGTCAGACAGATAGAAAGACAGATAGAAAGATAGACAAATAGATAGACAGATAGATAGACAAACATATAGACAGATAGATAGATATACAACAGATAGACAGACAGATAGACAGATAGATAGATATAAATATAGACAAATAGATACAGAAATAAATAGAAAGACAGATAGTCACATAGATACACAAACAAATAGACAGATAAATGACGCACCTAGACAAAAAGATAGTTAGACAGAGAGACAATAGTTATACAAACAGGTAGAGATATTTAGATAGACAAATTGACATATAGATAGACAATTTAAATAGACAGATATTTAGATAGACAGATAGATAGATAGATAGACAACCATATAGAAAGTCAGATAGATAGACAAATAAAAAGATAGATAGACAGACAAATAGATAGACAGATATACATATAGATAGACAGATAGATTAATAGACAGTTAGAGAGATAGATAGACTTATAGATAAATAGATAGACAAATAGAGAGACATACAAATAGATAGACAGAAAGATAGATGACAAATAGATAGACATTCAAATAGACATATAGATAGATGGACAGATAGACAAATAGATAAAAAGATAGATAGAAAAATAAATAGATAAATAGATAGATATTCAGATAGAAAGATACAAAACAAATAGAAAGACAGTAGATAGGAAGACAAATATAAAAACACAGATAGATAGATAGATAGATAGATAGACAGATAGACATAAAAATAGATAAATAGATAGATACACAGATAGATGATAGATATACAGATATTTAGATAGATAGACAGATAGATAAATAGATAAGTAGACAGATAGATAAATAGATAAGTAGACATATAGATAAATAGATAAGTAGACAAATAGATATACAAACATATAGTAAAACACAGAGACAGATAGATAGATATATAGATATATAGTCAGGAGACAGAAATAATGACAGATATGTAAACAGAGATAATAGACAAACATATCGAGTTATAGATAGAAAGATATATACACATAGACAGACAGACAAATAGAAAGACATATAGATATATAGATAGACAGATGCATAGATAAAAAGTATGACAAATAGATTGATAGATAGACATACATATAGATATAATAATAGATAGACAAAGAGATAGATAGATAGACAAATAGATAGACAAATTAACAGACAAATAGATAGACAGAAAGACAAATAGATAGATAGATAAGTAAATAGATGAAAGACAGATAGACAAACAGTAGATAGACAGATAGACATAAAGATAATAGATAAATAGATAGATAGATAGATAGATAGAATGATAGACATATAGACACACAAAAAGACACACAAAAAGACAGATAGTTAGATAAATAGATAGATAGATAGACAGACAAATAATTAGATAGATATGTGAGAAATAAACAGACATATAGATAAATAAATAGACAAGTAGATAGCCATATAGACAGACAAATTGATAGAAAGACAGACAGATAGAATTAAATAGATAGATAAACATATAGATAGATAGATATAAAGATAAAAGGCAGATAAATAGATAGATAGGTAGGTAGGATGATAGATAGATATACAGATTGATAGACTGACAGATAGATACATACATACATAGATAGACAAATAGAAAGACAGATAGAGAGAGAGATAGAAAGACAGATAGACAGAAAGACAAATAGACAAACAGATTGACAAACAATAGATAGTTAGATAGACGGATAGTCAGACAGATAGGTAAGCAGATTAATAGATATATAGACATAAAGATAGACAGATAGATAGAAGAAAGATTGATAGATAAACATATAGATAGATAGACTCATAGACAGATAGATTGGTATAAAATTAGACAGACAGATAGGCATACAAATAGATAGACAACTAGATAGATAGATAAACATACATATATATAGATAGATAGATGGATAAATAGACAGACATACAAATAGATAGTTAAATAGATAAATAAATAATTAGACAAACAGATAGACAAATAGACAAATAGATAAATAATTAAATAGATAGATAAATTAATAGATATACAGATAGATAGATAAATAGATAGAAAGAGATTAAAACAGAAAGAGATATAGTTATATAGACACATAACTAGATAGAAAAATAGATAGTAGATAGATGTTGAGACAAATAGGCGGACTATTATGCAGACATATAGATTAAAGATAGAGAGATATATAAATACATATAAAAAAGATACACAGAAAGATATGCATACAGATAGACATATAGATAGGCAGACATATAGAGAGGTTAAATATACTTATAGATAGAAAGATAGATAGACAAATAGATAGAGAGATAAATAGAATATTAGATAGAGAGATAGACACCATATAGAAAAATAGATAGACACAAAGATAAAAAGATGGATATATAGATAGATATATAGATATATATATGGATATATAGATAAATAGATAGACAGACATATAGACAAACAAATAATATAGATGAATGACAGATAGATATACATAGATAGATAGATAAATAAAAAGATAATAGACAAATAGATAGATATATATAGAGATAATAGATAGACAAATATATGAGAGATAGATAGACAGATAGACATATAGATAGACATCCATATAGACAGACAGATAAAAAACATATAGTATCGATGATAGATATACATATAGACAATATAAGTAGATAGATA
>JAREIK010008840.1:0-22578 GCA_029783825.1 Sapria himalayana
ATATATATATATATTATGACAGATATATATAGATATATCAGATAGATATAGAAACATAGATAGATAGATATAGATAGCAGATAGATAGATAGACACATAGATAGATAGATAAATAGACAGACAGACATATAGATAGATAGACAAATAGATATATGGACATATAAACAGATAAATAGATAGAAAGATATATTAATAAATAGATAGATAGCTAGACAAATATATAGAAGATAGATAGACATATAGATATATAGACAAGTAGATAGATAGGTTCATAGGTAGATAGATGGATAGATAGATAGATAAATGGAAGAAAGATAGATAGACTGATAAATAGAAAGACAGATTAGATAAATAGATAGATAGATACATATATAGACAAACACATAGACCATAAACAAATTGTGACTGATAGAAATATAAAAAGATAGACAGATATAAAAAGATAGATAGTTAGACATTTAGACAGATAGATTAGATGGATGCTATAGTTAGATCGATACAGATAGATTGATAGATAGAAAAAGAGATAGATAAACAGACGGATCGATCGATAGATAAACTGATAGACAAATAGACAGATAAAGTTTTAGACAAATAAAAAGATAGACATACAAATAGAAAGAAAGAAAGATAGATAGATAGATATATATAGATAGCTATACATATAGTTAGAAGATAGATATATAAATAAAGAGATAGATAGACAAATAAATAGATAGATAGACAAGTAGACAGATAGACATACAGATAGATAAATAGATAGATATGAAGATAAATAGATAGCAGATAGAAACAGAGACACAAAGTGACATAGACAATAGACATAAGGATAGATAGATAGATACACATATAGATAGATAGATATATAAATAGAGAGATAGACAGATAGATCGATAGATAGATAAACAGATAGATAGATAGAATGATAGATAGATAGATAGATAGATAGATAGACACATAGGTAGATTCATGATAGATAAATAGAAAAATAAATAGATAGCAAGATAGACACATAGACATATAGATAAATAGAAAGAGAGACAGATAGATTGATTGAAAGATAGTTAGATAGACAAATAGATAGAAAGACAGACAGATAGATAAATAGACAAAGATAAATATACTGATAGATAGATAGACACATAGATAGATAGACATATAGACATATAAACAAATAGATAGATCAAGAGATATACAGCTAGATAGATTGGAAAATAGACAAATAGACAGACATATAGATAGATAAATAGATAGATATATATATAAACATATAGACATATAGAGAGATAGACATATAAACATATCGACATATAAAGAGATTGATAGATTGAAAGACAAGTACATAGATAGTTTGATAGATTGACATATACACATATAGACATATATACTTATTAACATATTTCTATTTAGGAAGAAACCCATATATAAAGATAGAGAGATATAAATAATCAAATACACTGATAGAAAAATAGATTGATTGATTGATTGATTGATTGACAGATAGATGCATAAACATATAGTCTTTTTGATAGAATCATAGATAGGCAGAAAGATAGATAGAAAGATAGACAGATAGACAGATAGACAAATAGTCACATAGACCGTTAGATAGATATGCATATCAATATATAAATAGATATAAAGTTAGACAGATAGATAGATATATACACAAATAGATAGACAGATAAAAGATATAAAGATAGACACATAGACAAATAGACAAAAAGATTGATAGACAAATAGATAAATATACATATAAACAGATATATAGATAGACAAATATATATATATATATATAGACAAATAGAAAGATAGAAAGAAAGAAATATAAATAGATTGATTGATTGATTGAAAGATATGTAGATAGGCATATAGGCAGATAGACAGATATACAAATAGACAGATAGGAAAATAAACAAATAAACAGATAGACAGATAGATAAATATACAAATACATCGACAAATAGATAGATAAATAGATAGATACACATAAGGATAGATAGATAGATATATGTATATATATAGACAGATAGAAATATAGAAATATAGATAGATAGAAGATTGACAGATATGCAGATACACAGATAGGTAGATAGACATATATACAAATTGATAGTTAGATTGATAGACAAATAGATAGATAGATAGATAGATAGATAGATAGATAAATTGATAGATAAATAGATAAATAGATAAATAAATATATAGGTAGATAGACAGACATAAATATACATAGATATATAGATAAATATATAGATAGAGATATAGATAGAGAGATATATATATAGACAGATTAACAAATTGACAAATTGATAGATAAACAGATAGATAGATAAATAGATATATAGAGAGATAGACAGATAGATAGATAGATCGAAATAAAGATAGTGAGAAAGATAGATGTATAGATAGCTAGATAGATCAACAAATAGATAGACAAATAGACAGATAGATAGACAGACAAATAGAAAGAAAGAAAGATAGATAGAAAGAAAGAAAGATAGATGGATGGATAGTCATATTGACAAATAGACAGATAAACATTTAGACAGATATAGAGATATATATAAATAATACATATGTAGTCAGATAGATAGATTGATAAAAAGATAGGTAGTCAGATATACATACAAACAGATAAACATATAGTTTCATAGATAGATAGACAGATAGACAGATATACAGATACAAAGATAGATAGATAGATAGACATATAGATTGATCGATGGTTAGAGAGATAGATAGTTAGAGATAAGCAAATAGACAAATTGAAAGAAAGACATAAAGACAAATAGACAGATAGTTAGATAGACATATTGACATATAGATAGATAGATAGATAGATAGATAGATAGATTGGCAAATATAAAGATAGACATATAGACATATTGATAGATTGACAGATTTGCAGATAAACAGATAAAAAGATATGGAGAATGATAAATGGAGAGAGAAATAAATAGATAGATAGATATAAAAATTGATATATAGACTAATGTTGAAATACATAGATAGAAAGATAGACAGATATAGAGATAGACAGATAGAGAGTTAGACAGATAGAGATATAGACAGATAGTTAGATAGACAGATAGATAGATAAATAGATAAACAGATAGATATTTAGTTGGAAAAACAAATATACATAAAGACAAATAGACAGAAAGATAGATAGATAGTGAGAATTTTAGATATATAGATAGACAGATAGACAAATAGACAGAAAGTCAGATAAATAGACAGACAGATAGATAGACAGATAGCTAGATAGATTGACAGATATATAGAAAGAAAGATTGACATCTTGACAGATTGACACCAATACTGATAGATAGATCCAAACTTAGACTGATAAATGGATAGAAAGATAGACAGATAAAAATATATATAGATAGATAGATAGATATGAAGGCAAATAGGTAGATATGAAATTAGATAGATAGGTAGATAGACAAATACATAGATAGATATATTGATTGATTGATTGATTGGCATATAGATATATAGAATGATATATAGACGGATAGACTGATATACAAATATCTAGATAGATAAATAGAAAGATAGACAAGTATATAGATTGATAATTAAACAAATTGACAAATAGATAGATAGATATACAGATAAATAGACAAACAGATAGATAGATAGATAGATAGATAGACAAATAGACAGATAAACGAATATATTGACAAACATACATACATACAGATATATAAATAATTAAATAAATAAATAAATATATAAATAAATATATATATATATTGAAAAATTGACAGATTAATAGATTGACAAATTGATAGATTTACATATAGACCGATAGACTGATCAAGAGATAGATAGATAAACAGAGACAGTGAGACAGATAGATATATAGATAGATATATTGATGGACAGATAGATAGATAGACAAATATACACATTAATAGAAAGATAGATAGAAAGAAACATAGATAGATAGATAGATTGATAGATAGATTGACAGATAGATAGATAGATAAAAATATAGATCAATAGATAGACAGATAGTTATATAGACATATACATAGATAGATAAATATATTGGTAGATTTAAAGATAGGTAGATAAATAGATAGGCAAAAAGGTAGATAAGCATATAAACATATAGATATATAGGCAGATCGACAAATACATAGATAGACAAAAGATAGATAGATAGATATATAGATTTACTGATATATAGATAGACAGATAGACAGATAGATAGATAGACAGATAAATAGATAGACCGTTAGATAGGCAGATAGATTTATAGATATCAAACAGATTGACAGATATACAGATAGATAGATAGATAGTTAGTTAGATATTCAAATAGATATATAGATAGATAGATAGATAGATAGACAAATAGATAAATAGACAAATAGATAGATAGATAGATATATAGATGGACAGATAGATATATAAATAGATACAGAAATAGATAGATAGACAGGTAGACATATAGATAGATAATAGACAAATAGTCAAATATATATTTTGGCCTTATAAATAGAAAGATAAATAGATAGCTATATATTTAGACTATATAATTAGATAGACAGATAGATAGATAGATAGATAGATAGAAAGATTGATATATGGATAGACAAATAGATATAAAAATAAATAGATAGAAAGATTGATATATAGGTATACAGATAGATATAAAAATAAATAGATAGAAAGATTGATAGATTGATTGATAGACATATAGAAATATAGACAGATAGATTGATTCACAGCAAAAAAATATAGCCATATAAAATGATAGATAGAAAGATAGATTGATATATAGACAGATAGATAGATAGATAGTGTAATAAATAGATAGAGAAATAGGTATATAGCTAGATAAACAGATAGACATATAGAAATATATTCAGATTGACAGATAGATAGATAGACAAATAAAGAGAGTGATAGTAGTCACATAGACAGATAGAGAGATAGATAGATTGATTGATTGATAGATTGACAGATATACATACTGACATATAGGCTGATAGACAGATAGACAAATAGACAGATATTTAGATAGACTGATTGACAAATAGACACAAAGATAGATAGTGAGATAGACAGATAAATAGATATATAGATAGATAAATAGATTGATAGATAAACATATCAACAAATAGATAGATTGACATATATACATAAATACAAAAGACAGATATACAGATAGATAAATAGACATATAGAAAGATAGATAAAATATAGATTGATAGATATATCCATAGACCGATAGACAGATAGACAAATAGATAGATAGATAGAAGAATAGACAAAGATATACACATATAGATAGATAGACCCAAAAAAAATAGACAAATAGACAGATAAATAGATAGATAAATAAACAGATAGATAGATAGACATGTATATAGACAGACAAATAGACAAATAGATAAATAAATAGTTTCACAGATAGATAAATAGATAGATAAATAGATAGATAGAAATATAGTTAGATAATTAGATAAATAGCTAGACAAGTAGATTGATAAATAGATAAATCGATAAATACATAGCGAGAAAGAGAGATAGACAGATAAACCTTGTTTTTAATAGACGGATATGCAAATAGATAGATAAACATATATTTCAGATAGAAAATAGAAAGATAGATAGATAGACAGATAGACAGATAAACAGATTGATTGATGGACAAATAGACAGATTGACAGATAGATAGACAGGTAGACAGACAGACAGATAGATAAATAATTATACAAATAGATAGCCAGATAGATATATAGATAGATAGATAAATAGACAAGTATATAGATAAAGAGATAAATAAATAAATAAAAGTTATACAAATAGAGAGATATATAGATAGATAGATTAGCAAATAAGTATATATATATAGATATAGAAAGATAGACAGATAGATAGATGGACAAATAGACAGATAGACTAGATAGATTAAATGCAGATAGAAAGATAGACAGATACATAAATAGATAGACACATAAATAGAAAGTTAGAAAAATAGACAGATAAACCAATAGACATGTAAACACATAAATAGATAGAAAGATATATAGACATAAACAAACAGACAGATAGATATATAAATAGATAAATATATAGATAGATAAATAGATAGATTAATATAAAGATAGATAGATTGATTGATTGAAAAGCATACAAATGTACAAATAGAGAGATAGACAAACACACATATAGACAGAAGATAGTTAGACAGACAGACTGGTTGACCTACAGAGTGAAAAATAGATAAACAAATAAACAGGTAGATTTACAAATAGGTTGACACACACAAAGATAGATAGATCAGATATATATATATATATTTATACACACACACACACACACACAAAGAGGGGTATATAATAGATAGACATGGATAGATTGGCATTTAGATAGAGATAGATAGACCCATACACAAATAAACAGATAGAAAGATAGTTAGATAGATAGATTGACATTTAGAAAGAAAGATAGATAGATATATACACAAATAGATAGATAGAGAGATATCAGATCAATCAATCAATAGATATACAGATAGACAAGTAGATAGATAAAAGATAAACCGATTAATAAATAGACAGATAGAGAGTTAGACATATAGACCATATAGACAAATATGATAGATAGATAGATAGACAAATAGATATATAGATAGACAGATAGATAGATACATAGGTAGATAGATAGATAGATACATAGATAGATAGATAGATACATAGGTAGATAGATAGATAGATACATAGATAGATAGATACACAGACAGATAGATAGATAGCATATAGACATATAGACATATAGATAGATAAACAGATAGATATGTAGACATATAGAAAGAAAGAAAGATAGATAGACATTTAGATAGATAGATAGATTAATAGATAGACATATACACAAATAGATAGATAGAAAGATAGTCACTTTGAAACATAAACAGATTGATAGAAGTGTCAAATGGGCTAGGGCCGAGTAGTCCCGATATGAGGCACATCACAATTCGATCGTGCCTAGCTCGACACGACACGAAAATTTTTTCTGCCCTTGCCCGAGATGGTTTTGCTCATGGCATGAACTATATTATGTCATATCGCGGGCCTCGTGTAGGGCCAGCATGACATGGTACCATGGCCAGTGGGCAATGTACCACTGCACGAGCCGAGAAACTAACCATGTGACTAAGCCCGACAGATTTGAAAACCACTTAGGTTCGATTCCAATTTCCACCCCTCCCCCTCAATCTGTTTCCCAACGGTTTAAAAAACTAAAAAATATAAAAATTTTGAATTTAAGACGTTGGATTTTCCGAATTTAAAAATTCGAAAACTACTTAGGCTTGGCTTTGGTTGGTGTTTACATTGTTCTTTGGATGTTGGATTTGTGGTGCACGTGCTTTACCTTTACACTACTTTATGAATATTTCTATATATTTTAATTAGTTAACTGAAACTCTTAAGTCTTAACAAAATATTTAAAATTAATTAGTTTTTTTTCTTTCCATCTCTTTCTCTACTCTTTAATCTACCCTCTTGTCTAAAAAAACCAAAAAAATTACAAACACTATTAAAATAAATTTAAATTTAGAAAATGAAAATCTTACACAAAGGTCTGATGTCCGAGGCTACTGAAACTTTCGTTTCTCTGGTCGTCTCAACCTAAACATCTAAAAAACAAAAAACTAGGAGGACTTCTATTGTTTGGACTCATTTTAATATAATAAAAAAATGTTAGGGGTGAGGAAGAAGAAAAGGCACAATGCAACTATTGTAAGAAAATTTTAACTTGTAAGAGTGCGTTTTGAACTGGGCACCTTAAAAGGCATGCCGAACTATGCACCAAAAAATATAATGCATTAAATACTAGGAAAACCCAACTCAATATTATGTTTTTTGAGGCTAGATCCCGTTCAGTCTCAATGTTTAACCCCTTCATATACCACATTGAGTTACATAGGGAGGCATGGAAAAACTTATTACTATGATGGGTCTTCCAATCAGATTTTTGGAGGTAGTGAGCATCAAGCAGACATAATTTCAGCTTGCTTATCATATGATTCCTAAGTCCTCATCTAGGAACGACATATTAAAATTTTATAAGTTAGAAAAATAAATAATAAATAAAGAATTTATGGCATATAGTAGAGTGGTGTCCATGACATCTAATATCTGGACAAGGCACGATGATTCATCTTATGCATATCTTACTGCTCACTATGTAGATTCTAAATGGACTCTAAATAAAAAAAAATTTAGGATTCTTTGAGATTCTCCATCCTCATGATGGCCAGACCATTTTTGAGTGCATGATGAAAATCATTAGAGAATATAAAATTCAAAATAAAAAATTAGTATCACTTTCAATAACACATCTAATAATGGAGTAGCAATTAACATGATTGTTAGGAATATTAAAGACGGACTATTAAGAGAGATTTTCCATGTCAGATGCATTGTCACGTGATTAACTTGATTGTACAAGTGGGGATGAAGGTGTGTTACCCCACTTTAAAAAATATACATAACTCACTAAAATACATTTGCAAGCCTCACAGACAATAGGAGTTCGGTAGTCTCTATTTGTCTGTGAATCTTAAGAAGAATAAATTTCAATCGGATGCGAATCCTAAGTATTAGAGTCATGTGTTAGATACGAACACGTGATATCTGACTACATCATTAGTAAGAGTGACTCACTTATTATTGACGACACTGACGAGGCTTTAGGTATATCATTTATGAAATTTCTAAAGATTTTTTATGACACAACGAACATATGTTCATCGGTTTATAATCCCACGACTTACATTTCACTGAAGTGCATATGCAACATTAGTAGCATGTTAAGGAAGTATCAAGCTGAATCGACACTTAGCCATATGGTTGCAGAGATGGAAACCAAGTACTTAAAGTACTAGTTCACCATTCGATCTCTTTATTGCCTCGCTGCATGCATTGACCTAGGGTTAAGGTAGAAGGGGTAGATACAATTTTGACATACATTTCCTCGTGCATGAACCTAAAAGACCCACTAGAAGGGTTCATTCATGAAAAGTTGACTGACCTTTTCACATACTATGATACTAGGTATGGTGGTGGTAGTAGTGAGACTCCGAGTATAGACAATGATTCCATATTTGGAGAAGACAACTTTTCCATTAAGTTAGCGAGGGGGAAATGACTAGGTGGACCATCGAATAGGAGCGTGCTATCTTGATATTTAGATAACGATTACTACTCAATCCGCATAGATTCTAATACTGAGAATATTGATATATTATAATGGTAAAAATCATTTGAGTCCACCTTTTTCATGCTATCTAAGATGACACAGAATCTACTGACTCCTCTAGTGTCGAGCGTAGTATCGGAGTCTACTTTTTCTTTTGTAGTGAATATGATTTCAGATAGGAGATCAAGATTACATACAGATATTGTTGAGGCTTTAGAATGCATGAAGGATA
Source organism: Sapria himalayana (assembly GCA_029783825.1). Taxonomy (NCBI): domain Eukaryota; kingdom Viridiplantae; phylum Streptophyta; class Magnoliopsida; order Malpighiales; family Rafflesiaceae; genus Sapria; species Sapria himalayana. Next base: position 9,461 of record JAREIK010008840.1, read on the forward strand.
GGGAGGATTCAAGCTTTAGAATCCAGGATCATGTTGAGACATGGGTTTGGGACTGCAATGAGAGCGGAGGAGTTGATTGCTGATGATGATTTTTAAGATAGTTATTTTGATTTTGAGGGTGAGAAAGATAATGTGACGATGATGTATGATTGATGAGGTTGCCACTTGATACCTAATGGGTGATGATTGCAGGATTGTGACATGGTGATGCTGACATCGACACTTATGTTACAGTTGTGCTTATGCTTATGAGTTATTCTTGATTATTATTTTTGATTTCGATGTTTTGCACTCATTTTTATTTACATTATATTTGCTTTGGTTTGGGCATTTGGCTTTGTGACATTGTCATTTTTGTTAAAGAGATAAACTGATATACAGATAGACAGATAGACATAAAACCATATAGATAGATAGATAGATAGACAGATAGATAGATAGTAAGATAGATAGATAAATATATAGAGAAATACACAGATTGACAAATAGACAGATAGACACATAGACAGATAGTCACATAGACAGATAGACACATAGACACATAGATAGATAGACAAATAGACAGATAGACACATAGAGAGATAGACATATAGATAGCTAGATAGATAGATAGGCTTATAGATAGATAGATAGATTGATTGATTGATTGATAGACAGAAAGACCATATAGACATATAGATAGATAGACAGATAGACAGATAAATAATAGACATACAGACAGATAGATAGATAGATAGACAGACAGATGGATAGACAGATAGATAGATAGACAAATAGATAAATAGACAATAGACAGATAGACACATAAAGAGATAGACAGATAGATAGCTAGAAAGATATACATATAGATATATAGATAGATAGATAGACAGATAGATAGATAGATATATGGATAAATATATAGATAGAAAGATATAAAGATATATAAATAAATAGTTAGATAGATCGACAAATAGACATTTAGACTAACAGATAGATAAACAGAAACACATATAGATAGAAGATAGATAGATAAACAGACTGACAAAAAGATAAATAGAAAAAATACAAACAATCAGACAGACAGATATAAAAAAAATAGACAGACAAATAGATAGACAAAGAGATAAACCAATAATTAAATATATAGATAGACAGATAGAGAGATAGATAGATAAACCATCTAGATATAAATAGAGAGAGAAAGATAGAAAAATAGATAATTAGACAGATAGAAAAATAGATAGATAAACAAAAATGCAGCTAGACACATAGATAGATATTAAGATAGACAAATAGATATATAGTCATATACAAAAATAGAAAGATAGCCACATTGATAGATAGACAGATAGACAAGTAGATAGATAAAGAGATAAACTGATAAACAGATAGATAGGTAGATAGAGAGATAAATAGATAGACGAAATAGATAGATAGACTGATAGACAAATAGATAGATTGACAGTTAGATAGATAGAAAGAAAGAAAGATAGATAGATAGACAAATAAACTGATAGATAGACAGACAGTTAGATAGATAAAAATATAGATAGATAGATAGACAAATAGACAGAAAGATAGATAACTAGATAGACATATAAACTAATGGACAGGTAGATAGATAGATAGACATATAGATAGACAAATAGACAGACAGACAGATAGATAGATAGATAGACTGATAGATAGATATATACATAATTAGAAGGATATAAAGATAATCAGATAATTAGATAGTCCGATAGACTAGTAGATAGATAAAGAAATAAATCGCTAAATAGATAGATAGAGAAATAGACAGATAGACCAAATAGATAGATATACAAATAGATAGATAAACATATAGATAGATGGCCAGATAGATAGATAGATAGATAGAGTGATAGACACATAGATAGATAGATAGATATATATATATAGACAGATAGATAGATATACAAATAGACACACATACAAGTAGAAAGATAAAGAGATAACCCAATAAATAGATAGACAGATGACATATATAAATATAGATAGCTAAACCATATAGAAAAATAGAAAGATAGAAAGACAAATAGACAGATAGATAGATAGACATATAGACAGATAGATAAATATATAGATAAACATATAAAAGATAGACAAATAGATAGATAGACAGACAGATAGATAGACATATACACTAATAGAAAGATACTAAGATCGTCACATTGATAGATAGACAGATAGACAAGTAGATAGATTAAGAGATAAATTGATAAATAGATAAAGAGATAGACATATAGACCATATAGATAGATAGAAATAAATAGATACACAGATAGATTGATTGACATATAGATAGAAAAAATATAGATAGATGATAGAAAGATTGATAGATAGATAGATAGATAGACAGATAGATAGAGAGATAGATAGATTGATATATACATAGAAATATAGATAGACAGATAGACAAATAGACAGATTGGAAAATAGATAGATATACAGATAAATATATACACAATTAGACAGATTGAAATATAGTCAGATAATTAGTTAGACAGATAGACAAGTAGATAGCCAAATAGATAAATTGCTAAATAGATAGATAGATAAAGAGATCGACAAATAGAGCAGATAGATAGATAGATAGACTAATCGATTGATAAATAGATACATAGATGGACAGATAGATAGATAGAATGATAAATATATAGATAGATAGAATATAGATAGATATATAGTCAGAAAGAAAGATAGATAGATATACAGAAAGACATATAGATAGATAGATATATATATATATATATATATTAATAATTAGATTTAAAAATTGACAGATAGAAATAATGACAGATATTCAAATAGGCAGATAGATAGATAGAAAGGCAGATAGACAGATAAACATATACACAAAAGATAGATATACAAAAATAAAAAAATAGACAGATTGTCAGATAGATAGACAAATAGATAAATAGATAGATAGATAGAAGACATATAGTCAGATATACAAATAGTGAGATAGACAGACAGACAGACAGATAGATAAGCAAATAGATAGAAACATAAATATAAAATAGACAGATCAAAAAATAGATAGATAGACAGATAGACAGATAGATACATACATACATAGATAGACAGATAGATAGATAGAGAGATAGAAGATAGATTAATAGATAGAAAAATAGTTGGATAGACAGATATACAAGTAGACAAATAGATAGATATTTAGATTTAAAAATAAATAGATAGGCAGCTAGGTAGATATATATATATATTGAAAGAAAAATAAATGGATAGATAGATAAATAGCTATATAGTTAGATAGGCAAATAGACAGATAGATAGATACACAGATAGATAGATAGAATGATAGCCAAATAGATAGATAGGTAAATATATAGATAGATAAATATATAGGTATGTAGGTAGATTGATAGATATATAGATCGATAGATAGATAGCTACAAAGATATATAGATAAATAGATAGATAGATGGATAGATAAATAGATAGATAGAAAAAAATAAAATTAGACAGACAGATAGATAGACACACAAACACATAAATAGATATATAGACGCACTGACACATAGAAAGATAGATAGTCAGATAAGCAGACACTTAGACAGATAAACACACACACACACACACACAGATAGATAGAAAAAGACATATACAAAACACATAGACACATAGGCAGACAGACAAAATAACAAAAACAAAGACACACACACAGGCAGATAGATAAATAAACAAACATATAGATAGATAGATAGATAAATAGACAGATAGAAAAATAGAAAGATAGACAAATAGATATATAGACATGTAGATAGATAGATAGACAGATAGACATATATACAGAAAGATAGATAGATAGATAGACACATAGACACATAGACAAATGGACAGATTAAAAGATAGATAGATAGACAAATAGACACATAGATAGATAGATAAACAAATATACAAATTGACATATTGACAGATTGATAGAAAGACAAAAATATAGACTAATAGATAGATAGACAAATTCACAGAAATACAGATAGCCTGATAAAAAGACAAATAGATAGGTAGATAGCCAGATAGACAAAAATACAGATAATCAAATAGAAAGATAATCAAATAGATAAATAGTGAGATAGACAAAAAAATAGATAGATAGATAGACAGATAGCCAAATAGACAAATTGGTAGATTAATAGATTGATAGTTAGACATATAGACATATAGACTAATAGATAGATAGATAGATAAATAAATATATAGACTGATAGATAGATAGATAAAGATAACCAAATATACATATAGAAAGATAGAAAAATTCATAGACAGCTAAAGATAAAGACAAAGAAATATAGAAAAATATACAGATTGACATATTGATAGATTGACAGATTTACAATTAGATATATAGACATAGAGATAGATACACAGATTGATAGATACATAGATAGACAGATAGATAGATAGACATATAGATATATAGACAGATAGATAGAATGTAGATAGATAAATATACAGATAGTTAGATTGATTGATTGACAGATATATAGATTGATAGATACATAGATAGACAGATAGACAAATTTATCATAGAATGATAAATAGGTAGACACATACACAAATAAAAACATAAACTGATAGACAGATAGAATGATAGGTAGATAGTTAGATAGACATATAGACTGATATATTGATAGACAAAGAAAGATAAACAAATATACAGATATACAAATAATTAGATAGATAGATAGACAGATAAATAGATAGACATATTGATATTTAAATAGATATTCTAATTGAAAGATCGATAGATTTAAAGATAGACTTATCGACATATAGGCTGATAGACTGATAGATAGATAGACATATAGAAAGATAGTTAGATAGCCCTTTAGAAATATATACTGAAAGACATTTAGTTAATATATAGATAAATAAATAAATAGACTGACAGATAGACAAGTAGAAAGATAGACATATAGACACATAGACAAGTTGATAGACAGACAGACAGATAGATAGACAGTTAAATAGACAAATAGAAATATTGAAAGATATACATATAGACAGATAGACAAACAAAAAAGATTGTTAGATAGACAGAAAATAGAAAGATAGATAGATAGATATACAAATAGGTAAATTGATAGATAGACAAATAGACTGATAGAAATATAGGTAGATTGATAGATAGATTGACTGATAGATATATAGATAGATTGACAGATAGACAAATAGACAACTATAAATTGTCAGATAGATAGATAGATAAATAGATAGTCAAATATACAGATAGATAAAAAGACAAATAGATAGATAGACAGATAGACAGACAGATAGATAGATAGATAAACAAATAGACAGATATAAAGAAGACAGATAAATATATTGACAGATAAACAGATAGACAGATTGATTGATTGAGAGAAATATTTAATTATAAATAAATAAATATATAGATAGATAGACAGATCGTTATATAGAAAAATATATAGATAGCCAGATAGCAGATACATAGATAGACAGATACATAGATAGATAAATAGATAAATAGCCAGATAGCGAAATAAACAGATAGGTAGATATATAGATAGATAGATACATTGATCACTAGATAGATAGTTAGTTAGATAGACAAGTAGATAGATAAAGAAATAAACTGATACATACATAGATAGATAGGGAGATAAACACATAGACTATATATATATAGACATATATATAGATAGATAAATAGACAGATTGATACATTGATAGAATTAGAGATATATAGATTGATAAATAGATAGATAGAAAGATAAAAAAATAGACAGAAAGATACATATATTGACAAACAGATAGACATATAGACAAAAAGATAGATAGACAGATATATAGATAGACAAATAGACAGAAAGATAGATAGATTATAGACAAATAAACAGATAGACAAATAGGTGGATAGACAGATAGACATATAAATTGATTTATTGATAGATAGAAAGACAGATAGATAAATAGATAGATAAAAAAGACAGATAGACAAAAAAATAGATAGACAGATTATCAGAAAGACAGATAGAAAGATATATAGAAAATAGATAGATAAATATATAGACAATTAGATAGATAGATATATAGACATAGATACATATATTTTGATAAAAAAATAGGCAGATAGATAGATAGACTAATAGACAGATAAATAGATAGATATATAGATAGAAAAATAAAAAAAAATGACAGATAGTCAAATAGAAAAATAGACAGATTGTCAGATACATAGATAGACAAATAGTCAAATAGACAGATAAACAAATATACAAATAGTTAGACATATATATAGATAGATAGTTAGACAAATAGATAGAAGATAGATAGATTATTAGATAGACAGATAGACATATAGACATATAAATATTTATAGAGATGGATAGAACAATGATATATAGATATACATTTAGAAAGATAGATTGATATATAGATAGATAGATAAATTGATAGAAAGATTGACAAATAGGCATATAGACAGTTAGACAGATAGACATAAAGACAGATAGACTGATAGACTAATAGTCTGATAGACAAAAATATAAATAGACTAATAGACATATAGATAGATAGAGAAATAAAAAAATATAAATATAGAAATAATGAAATATATATATATATATAAGCAGACATATAGACAAATAGACAGACAGATAGAGAGAAGACAAATAGATAGACAGATAGACATATACATAAATAGACAGATAGAAAGATAGTCAGATAGATAGATAGTCAGATAGACGAGTAGATAGATAAAAAGATAAAACAATAAATAGTTATATATATAGATAGATAGATAGAAGGGTAGATAGAAAGGTTGGATAGATCATGTAGAAACATATACAAATAGATTGATAGACAGATAAACAAATAGATAGATAAATAGATAAACAAAGAGACACATAGATAGATAAATAGATAGACATATATATATACAGATAGATTGATAGACATATAGATAAATACACAAGTATAAGAAAGACATATAGATAGACAGACAGATAGATAGATAGATAGTTACATAGATAGATATATAGATATAAAGATAGAAAGATAGATAGAAGATATTTATGTAGATAACCAGATAGGTAGATTGGCAGTTAGATAAAGAGATAGATAGATGGATAGATAGACAGATAGACAGACAGAAAGATATAAACTCAAACTGACAGACAAATAGATAGATAGATATATAAATAGATATGAAGATAGTGGATCGATAGACATGTAGACATTAAAAAAATAGACATATAGAAATATACAAAAATACACATACAAATATATTCAGATAGTTAGATATGCAGATAGACAAGTAGATAGATAAAAAGATAAACTAAAAAATAGATAGATAGAGATAGATAGCCCATATTGATAGATAGAGTGATAGATAGATAGATAGGTAGATACATAGATAGAAAGATAGACAAATAGATTAATAGATAGATAGATAGATAAAGAAATAGATAGATAGATAGATAGATGATAGATTGATAGATAGAAAGAAAGATAGACATATATATAGATAGATAGATAGACAAATTGATAGAGAGATAGATGGACATATAGTATGATAGCTAGATAGATAGATAAGTAGATAGACAGATAAGTAGATAAGTAGATAGGCAGATAGGTAGATAGGTATATAGGTAGATAGTTAGATATGTAGATAGGCATATAGGTAGATAGGTAGATAGAAAGTTTGGCAAATAGGATGATAAACAAATAAACATATAGGTAGATAGACAAATATACAGATAGACAGACAGACATATAGATAGACATATAGAAAAATAATTAGACAGATATACAAAAAGTCAGACAGACACAAAGATAGAAAGAATGATAGATATGCAGATGGAGGATAGACACAGACAAATAGACATTTGAGAAAGATAGATATACATATACACAAATAGACTTATATAAAGATTGTCAGATAAATATAAAGACAGATAGACATTTAGAGAGATAGATAGATAGACATATACACAAATATATATCTAGAAAGATAAACAGATAAATCGATAGATAGATAGACAGATATATATATATATATATAAAGAAATAGATTACAGATAAACAAATAGATAGATTGATAGATTAATGGACAGAAAGATAGACAGATAGATAGATATACATATAGACAGATAGTCAAATAGACAGATAGATAGATAAACTGATAGGCTAATACAAAGATAGGTAGATAGACAAATATACAAATAGATAGATAGATAGATAAAAAAATAGACAGAAAAACATATTAATAGATAGATAGATAGACAGATAAAGATATAAATAGATATATAGATAGATAGATCTAAAGACATATAGTCCAATAGAAAAATTGATAGATAGACAGATATTTAAATAGATAGACAAATAGTTTTATAGACATATAGATAGATAGAGAGATAGATAGATAAACAAATAAACACAAAGAAAGATAATTAGAATGATAGAAAGTTAGATAGATTGACAGATATAGACTTAGAGAGATTGAGAGATAGAAAGATTGATAGATAGAAAAATAGGCAAATAATCATAAAGACAGACAAATAGATTGATAGATAGATAAATAGATAAATAGATAGATAGATAGGCATATAAACATATACACAAATAGAAAAAAAAAGATTGTCATATAGAAAGATTGTTTGACAAATAAAAAGATAAAAAGATAAACTAATAAATTGATAGACCATTCAGATAGATAGACAGATATACAGATAAAAAGATAGAGAGATAGATACATAAATAGGTTTAGAGAGAGGCAGATAGATAGATATAAGTATAGAAAGATAGACAAATTGTAAGATTGACAGAATTACAAAAAGATAGATAGATAGATATATAGATAGGTAGACAAATATACAGATAGGAAGATAAATAGATAGAAAAATAGAAAGAAAGATAGATAGACAGATAGACAGATAAATAAATAGACAAATAAAAAAAAGATGGATAGACAAAAATAAAAAGATGGATATATAATTAAAAGATAGATAGACATATATAAATAGATAAGATAGACATATAAACAGATACAAAGATATATTGAAGAAAGATAGATAGATATACAAATAGCTAGAAAGACAGATATATATATATATATACATATAAACATATAGACTTATAAACTGATAGACAAATAGTTAGATAGATAGACAGACAGACAGATAAATAAACAAATAGACAAATTGACATAGAGTAAGATAGATAGATAGACAGATATATATATATATATATATATAATAGACAGATAAATAAATAGCATGATAGATAGATAGACATATATACAAAAGATAGATAGACAAATAGATAGATTGGTAGATAGATATACACATAGATAGAAGATAGATAGACAGTTATACAGATAGACCAAAAGACAAATAGATTAATAGACAGATAGACAGATGACAAATAGACAGATAGATAGAAAGATAGACAGATAAAAATATAAACATATTGATAGATAAATAGAAAGACAAATAAAGTGTTAGAAAAATAGACAGATAGATAGATATATACTTAGATATATATATATATATATTATTATTTATTTATTTATTTATATAGATAAATAGATAGATAGATAGATAGATAGATAGCAAAATATAAAAATAGATATTTAGATAGATAGATTGATAGACATATAAACAAACAAAGAGAGAGTGAAAGATAGACAAACTGAAGATAGAGATAGAAAGATAGACAAAAAGATAGATAGACAAATTGACAGATAGATAATTAGACAAGCAGACATACACATATAGATAGATATATATATATATAGGGAGATAGATGATAGACACAGATTGATGTACATTTAGCGAGATAGACAGAATGACATATACACAAATAGAAAAATAGAAAGATAGTCAGATAGATTCATTGATATATTGATAGGTAGATAAATAATCATAAAAACCAATACATAGATAGATAGATAGATAGACCATATAGACAGATAGACATATAGACAAATAGATAAATAGATAGATAAAAAATTTACATATTGATAGAGTAATAGATAGATAGATATATATAGAGACAAATAGACAGATAAAATTTTAGAAAGATAGACAAATAGATAGATAGATGTATAGATAATTATATACATAGATAGATAGATAGATATACAGATAGACTCATAGATATATAGACATAAAGGTAGATTGACAGATAGATAGATAGACATAAAGGTGTCAACCGTGTCGGGCCGGCCAGGCCCGCACGAGGCACGGCACGGTTCAGCCGTGCCTGGGCCGGCCCGGCACGGAAAAAATCCGTGCCCGGGCCCGTGCTGTGCCCGTCTTTGGCACGAGCCGTGCCGTGCCGTGCCTGGCCCAGCACGGTTAGGCCCGCGGCACGGCAAACCGGCACGGGTTTATCCCGTGCCGGTTGCCTCATGAGTCCGACCGCATGCTTCCCCTCCCGCAAAAAAAGACCGCGGGTCGGGTCTAATTCGACCCGACCCGTGGTCCCTGTTTCCCGAACCGCTCGGACAGGTTTGCCCGAGCGGGCCAGGCGAGGCACGGCACGGCCCGCCATGCCTGCGGGCCGTGCCGGGCCCGGGTTTTTTAAACCGTGCCGGGCCGAGCACGGCACGGTACGGTAACGCCCGGCACGGAAGCACGATCGTGCTGGTTAAAAATGGGTCGTGCCGTGCCAGGCCGACCCGTTTGACACCTCTAGATAGACATATAGACAAATATATAGATAGAAAGATAGACATATAGATAGATAGATATATAATTAGATAGATAGAAAGATTTATACATTGTCAGATAGGTTCATATGGAGATAGATAGATTTATAGATAAATAGATAGATAGATTAATTGATTGATATATTGATAGGTAGATATATAGATAGAAATATAGAGAGATAGCTAGATGGCATAGGAAAATAGATAGATAGATAGACAGATAGATAGTAAGATAGATAGACAAATAGAGAAATAGATAGATAGAAGAAAGACATATATATAGATATATAGAGAGATAGATAGATAGATAGATAGACATATATACGGATATATAGATATAAAGATATATTGATAGATAGATAGATTGATAGATATTTAGATAGATAGGCAGATAAGTACATTGACTGTTAGATAGATAGATAGATATAGATAGATATATATACAAAAAAAGATAGCTAGACAGATAGAAAGATATACACTCAAACTGACTGACAAATAGATAGACAAATTGATAAATAGATAGGCAGATATAGGATACACACAGATAGATAGACATTAAAGAGATAGACAGATAAAAATATACACAAATAGACATATACAAAGATAGTCAGATAGATAGATAAATAGATAGACAAGTAGATAGATAAAGAGAAACAAATATATAGATAGAAAATAAACAGATAGACAAATAGATAGATAGACCATATAGATAGATATATAGATAGATAGATAGACAAATAGACTAATACAGAGATAGAAAGATAGACAGATAAAGAAATAAATAGATAGAATGATAGACTGAACAAAATATAACCATATATATATATATACAGATAGATTGATTGATAGATAGACAAAAATATAGATATATAGATAAATATATAAATAGATTAATAGATAGATAGATAGATAGGTAGATAGACAAATAAGTCTATATGAAGATAGGCTGATATGTAGAATGGTATATAGGCATATAGTTAGATAAGTAGATAGGCAAATAAGTAGATAGGTAGATAGAAAGTTAGGTAAATAGGAAGATAGACAAATAGACATATAGATAGATAGATAGCTATATAAATAGACATATACAAAAACAAATAGATATATAGAAAAACAAATATATAGATACACAAATAGACATATATAAAGATAGTAAGAAAAATATAAAGACAGATAGACATTTAGAGAGATAGACGGATATACATATACACAAATAGATAGATTGAAAAAATCATATAGATAGATAGATTGACATACAAATAGATAGATATATAGATAGACTGATAGACAAATAGATAGATAGACAGATAGACAGATAGATTGATTGATTGATAAGTGATAGAGAGATTGGTAGATAGACAGATAGACAAATAGATAGATAGACAAAAAATTGATAGAAAGATAAACATATTGACAGATAGATAGATAGATAGATAAATAAAGAGCTAGATAGATAGATAGATAGATAGATACATAGATAGATAGAAAGACATATAGTCAAATAGATAGATATATAGATAGACAGATAGATAGATAGATAGACAATTAGTTATATAAACAAATATATAGATAGAGAAATTGATAGATAGACATATAGACAGATAGATAGATAGATACATAGATAGATAGAAAGACATATAGTCAAATAGATAGATATATAGATAGACAGATAGATAGATAGATAGATAGACAATTAGTTATATAAACAAATATATAGATAGAGAGATCGATAGATAGACATATAGACAGATAGATAGATAGATAAAAAAACAAATAGGCAGATAGACAGATAGAAATATAGATAAATAGATAGAAAGGCAGATAGATAGAGAGAGAGAGAGATATATATATATATATATATATATATATATATATGAAATTATACAGATAGACAGATTGATAGATAGAAAATAGACATATAGATAGATAGACAGATAGATAGATAGACTAATAAATAGAAGACAGATAAACAAACATACATAAATAGAGAGATAAATAGAAGACATATAGACAAAAATAAATAGATAGCAAGATTTTCAGATAGATACAAGATATATATAAAAAAGATAGACAGATATACAAATTGTTAGGTTGATAGATAGATTAACAAATAGACGAATAGACAGATAGTAAAATGGAAAGATAGATAATAAGACAAATAGATAGATTGATAGATAGATAAATAAATAGACAAATAAACAGATAGATAGATAAATAAATAGATAGATAGACATATATACAATAGATAGATTGACAAATAGATAGATAGATTAATTGATTGATAGACAGATAGATAAAAGATAGATAGATAGTCATACCGATAACCTGAAAGATAAATAGATATATAGACAGATTGATAGATAGATATATAGAAATAAAGATATATAGACACATAAATAGATAGACAAATAGACAA